>ONZK01003265.1:217298-239016 GCA_900322385.1 Pharnaceum exiguum
ACATTGCTCATTTGTAGTGGCCTTGAGGTGTATATAAGTAAGTGGGTGCCCTCCACTCATTGCCAATTGGTTTTGAGTTGGATCCTCACAAGCTTATATCACCTCACATTGGGCCCAGTTTAACATGGTATCAGAGCGGGCCTTGGGCCTGTATTGTTGTTGTTCCCCTTTATGCCCACTATGAGGCGGGGCTTTCAGTTTAATTTCCCCCAATTGTGCCCACGCGCGTGTGACTCCCAAAGAGGAATATCCACGCTTCAGGCCCAAAGTGGTCGGCCTTATGGCCCTTTGCGTGAGGCGGGGTGTTGGAATATTATGGTGACTTGTGTCCCACATTGCTCATTTGTAGTGGCCTTGAGGTGTATATAAGTAAGTGGGTGCCCTCCACTCATTGCCAATTGGTTTTGAGTTGGATCCTCATAAGTTTATATCACCTCACATTGGGCCCAGTTTAACACTTGTTGTAGTAGACTGTAGACGATCTTCTACGTACAGTAAATGATGATCTTCCAGCTGACGGAGATCGAAGGAAAGCGTGAGGAATTTATTTTATTTTTACTTTGTTAAATCTTCCTCACAGGACAGTAGTAATATTGAATCAAGTTTCTGGCGCTGGAGCAGGAACATGATCCTCTTCCTCTAAGTCGTAGGCTTGCTTAGCTTGCAGCTACTTGCAGGGCTCAACCTTTGGTTTTTAATTTTTTTTCGTTCCGTGATAAAAATAGCTCTCTCAACCTTAAGAGTCTAGACTTCAATAGACCTAAACTAATTTCAGGTGAATTTTAAGATATTTTGAAAAGTCTTAAATTTTACTAAATTGAAACTACAAATGTACTAATGTAGAAATGAAATCCGGCCTAGAGAAGAAGACCTTACTTGCGAAGTAAAATTGAAATATTGAATCTTCTTCCAGGAAAAAAAGTTAATTGAAACATTATATCATGGTTGAGAGGACTGCGGAATAATAATATGTATAGAGTACAATGCCATCCGTCTAGCCTTTTAGATTGAGGCAGTGGAGCCTTGTGCCCTAACATGTGTAGGGGGGTCAGGACTCAAGAGCCTAACAAATATGACAAAAGTTCCCATCAATTTAGCATTGCTATTACAATAAATCAATAATATAGCCGTGGCGTGACCGCAGTCCTAGTTAAGTACTCCTACGAATTAAGTGGATGTTTGGGAAATTGGCCCATAAGAAACATAGTTGATAGTCTTATTAAATGCATCCTAAATCATTAGCAAGTAATTATAGGCTAACTTGAGTAGCCATTGTAGTGAAGTAAGTGAACTACTCCTAGTGATCTAAGTAGGTCTAATATTGTCTCATTAGGATTTTTGAAAAAGGGAACAAAAATGTATAGGTGTTTTTTATTTATTTGGTAAGCACCCTAGGAATCTCACTTAGAGCTTGCCCAAGTACTCTCACCGCTACCCCGACCCACTCACATAAGAAAGAGAGGTGATATCTTCTCTTATCTTTATCTAAGTGGTAGCGCAGAAACTATACTAAATACACCCTAAGTTTTATATCATTAGCTATTAGGTGCGACAAGTCTTTAGTATACCGGATGTAAACTTATATCGGGTGAAATTGTGATTAATAATGAGATACTGAGTAATGATATTAATAAGGTGACTAACTGACTACTAAGATATGTGTTATAATTGTTAACAAAAAGCACCCGATGGTAATATTACACCGGGTGTTACTAAAAATTAGAGATCGGAAAGGACATCTTCAAGTATTCAATCGAAAGTCTCCAATATAAAAGAAAAACATAAGATTGGATTCTTTCAACAAAATATAGATGAATTTTTGAAAAACCTAAATAAGATTAGATATTTTAAAAAATAATTAAACCTCTCCAATAACTTGGAAAGGAACCAAATTCAATAATGAGGACAATTGGCATATTTATTCAACTGTAATCTTTGATTTCAATTTTCAAATTTTAGTCGATTTATCTTGAGACTATAGTGCGTCTAACTAACCTTTTATAGAAAAGAGGGAAATTGTTCCACATTACTCATAACAAAGATGGTAGGAATATTTCCCTTATGTAAAGGTACGCTCACATACTCTATAAAACTACATTTTGACTTTACGACTCCATGTCACTTGTCTGACTTAATCATCTGAAGGGATCTCCCCAGCATGCCCCCGCACTAATTCCACGTATCTGTTTTGCAGGAGAACCGGGAAGTCGCTACAGCTCAATTAACTACAATATCGGTTATTCGATTGATATTACAGCTCGTTTGTGTGGCGACCCTCTCGTTTAACTACTTTCCGAGAGTCACGGGAAATATTTATTGCCCAACCATTCCATTTCTCTCACCCAAGTCTATTTAATTATTGGTCACGTGCTGCTCTCGTTACTACCCCTAAATAGAACCTCACAAGTCACAACATAGAGTTTATTTTATTCATCTTAAATAAGATTGTGTTATATTAATTTAGCGTTTTCAAGTTAAACTTGATGTTACAACATGTTATTTCAAAACTAAAGTTATACCACGTGTTTGTTTTACTTGATTGTTTAGATTAATCTTTTCGAAGTTTTTATTTTAGGTCTAATTTAACCGGATTTCAATCATACAACAATAACAACCGAGTGTAAACCGGATTTCAATCATGATCTATACAAAAAAATTCCCAGTTCAATTCTTTTTTTTTAATTTTTTTCAGTTTATCTATGTCGTGGATGAAAATACACCCTTAGCTACATAGAAATTGGATATTCAGACGTATCATACTAGCTATCATGTGTATAACAGTTTTGATGACATCCGAGTTGAGCAACAGCTATCTTTTGTAGGTTTGAGCCTGCGTGAGACACCAGATGGAAAAGCAGCTTATGTAATCATACAGGCATCGTCATATTTCAGGATTGGATAGAACAGTTTTTGTTCGTTTGTTTGTTTATTTGTTCTATTTAAGTACGATAGCATAAATTAGTTCAGGTAGTACATATTACTGTTGATTTATTTGTTGCTTGTTTTATTTTATTATGGTGGCAGCTAGCCAGTTACTGCTGTTGGAGTACAAAGATAACAACTTTGGCAGTAAGGTGGATCAGCAATCAGACATCACCAGAAACAAATTGGTTGCAGAGGGCACAGAGCAACATCCGTACTGTGAGTACAGACCCTCGTGAATCTAGGTCAATTCTTCCTTACCTTTTCTGCTTTTCTCTTTTAACTTTAACTTCAACTAATCGGACCTTTGTTCGTTTTTTTATATAAATTTTCTCCAATTTTTTTAGATTTTTGGTGGGAGTGCATATTACATGATGCGTCGAGTTCCTCCATCTAGGAGTGCAAATCCTCTCCATTAATTTGAGGGTTAAGTACCCAACATGTGAGAGGGAGGAGGGTATTTTTCTAATAAAATAAAAAATAAAAAGGCCCCAATCTTCTCACAGTGCAGTGCACTGGAAAGGCACTTCACTGGAGAAGATCTTGCTTCTTTTGTATTAAACCACAACATTTTTTTTTACAACGGGTGTACTATAAACTTACACATGGTGAATTTGTGAATAATAAGAATACTGACTTATGATATTTAAAAAGTGACTAATACAATAAAAACATTCGATATAAACTTTCATCGGGTGTATCTAAAATTAATGATTAAAACTTAAGATTTCCTTTCACTGACTATGTTGAAATTCAAGTGATTTTATTGTGAAAAGTAGATTGCTCAAAGACTCTGAACATGAATTATACGGTTTATTGAAATTGATTGTATGTTTCTTTTAATCTTAACTAGTATAATTGCAATTTGAATTTTTTTTTGAACTCGTTTTAGACATGAAACATAATCAGTAATGCCATCGGCGGGTCACTAATAACCACCAAGGAATCATTAATCAATTTTTTTATCATTAATAAACATACTCAGATATGAAACAGGTTTATACAAGTTTTTGTGTTTTGCTATCCATTATACAATCCATTAACTGTAGATGTTAATTTTTCTTTTTTGGCCCATCACATTTCTTTTGGGATTGGAAGAGAGTTGTAATGGTAAAGATCCTAAATTCCTAATACCATCTCCACTAAATCGAAACTTATTACGTTCGCAAGTTACAAGTTGATCTTGAAAAACTAAATTGAATTGAATTGAACTAAACATAATTAGTGGCTCAAAAATGTGTCAAAACGGGCCGTAGTGTTGCACAAGGAGTACATATATTTTCAGTGGCTCAAAAAATGTGTCAAAAAAACATGAGAATCAAAGCACTTAGGACAAAGAATCTCTGAGAGTGGGCAGGAGCAGCCAGAGCTGATCCTGTGGCCCTAGATGATCAAACATCACCAAATTGTAGTACTCGTACTGTATATAGTTGTAAAAAAGTGGCACAAAGAACATTGAGCTAGCTCAGACGCCTCAGAGGGACACTGATGAAAGACAGTAGCAGCAAACTCTTCAATATCAGAAGATTTTAGCGCATTGCTTCTAATATGATAAAAATATCATTAATTTTTCAGTGTCACGTCTCAATTTGAGATATGATCTGAGTACTACTACTAATAATGATCTATTCCATACTAGTAGTGGTTTTGTAATTTTTTTTTAGACATACGTCAACTGTCAATCACTCCGTTACTGGCATACTGCTGTGCTAGCAAAGAGAGAAGATGGGATGGCGAGAAAATGCCAAACTTTGTGGAGAAAGAAAAGGCATGCAATAGGTTGAGTCAAATCACGAAACCCATCAGGCCATCATAGCGTAGGAAATATAGCTCTCTGTATATGTTTGCCTTTTTATCTCTGCTTTATAACTTGCAACCAGCAAGGCATTAACTGGAGGGTCTTCATGCTGCTATCAAGCTAGTAGTTCGTAGCAGTTCATGAAATGAAGCTCCCCACCACAACTGTTTTGTCTTTCCTGCCCGCAACTGTTACAAAATCTCCCCTCTAATTTGTCCGCATTGCTTTCCTTTGCATTGAATTGTCATAGTCAAAAGAATCTTTTCTACAACCAGTCTCTCAATTTAAAAGAAAGTCGATCGAAAGCTACCTTCTATATCGTGTTTGGATAAGATTTGGCGGAACGAATGTATTTAGTAGTATGGTTCAAGGATAGGAGCAAGGAAGAAGAGGAATAGTTAGATTTTTGACTCCTTTTCGGGACGTACAATAAGGTTGTTGGTTATCTAATTTATCTCCAAATGTAACGTGCTCATATTACACGTTTTTTAAAAGAAGGTGAGAACACCTATGTCTAATTAAATTCTCATTTTCAACTAGTACGGGGTCTATCATATTAGTGAAGAAGAATTTCATATCGAGTTTAACCATGGATTAATTAGGCCCTGTTCGGGATCATTGTGAGTTTTTAGTTTTTGGTTTTCAAAAATTTCTAACTTGGTGATAATTAAATAATTTTTTAAAATAAAACATTTGACATGGTATATCCTGTTATGATTTTCAAAACTGACAACAGAAATTTGAAAACCACTTTTTCTGGTTTCCAAAAACTGGTTTTTAGTTTCGAAAAAACCTGAAAACCGGAAACCGGAAACGATCCCAAACAGCACCTTAGTCTAAGCATTTGAAGAGCAAAATGGAATAGGGAAAAAAATCCTCCTCTCAAATGCTCATACCGGGATTTGATGAACTCTGGTCTTCAGAGTGAACACCAGAGTCGAATACGAGTAGACTAATAAGCATAGTTTGATTAGAGAGGGAGTACATGTGTATATGCATTTGGTAGTGTTAATATATGTATTTATATCATGCCCTACACGTTATTGTCAACTGTCAAGGTAATTTACATGTGCAACTGCAAAATATAACCATGGAAGGACAATCCGATGCCCAAGATCATAGTACTGTCGACATTGGAAGCTTGGAATCATATTCCACGTCTTTGAAAAGGCTTGCAATCAAGATAACTCAAAAGCACAATAAGGACATCGTGGTTGGGACTACCTCCAGGCTCCAGCAGTGATTAGGAGTATTCAGGTTAATCTTTGTGTAAGAAATTTCTGTATAACTCAGTCGAGGGATTAGTCTAAGAAAACGGTGACCTTTTTAAATTCATTTTTTCCCTGTTTTATTATGTTGAAAAAGAGAGCCTAATAAGAACTATGAGTATCCAACCCGCAACCATAAAGATTGAAGTTTTGAAGGTGTGCTTTGTACTTGAGCAACCGTATCCTTACTTCCTTTATTGAGCTCGGTTCATGCCTAAAAGTAGAGTCTAAACTAATTCATAAATGGCACAAACCAACCATCATTGATCAAATAGGGCCCAACTTTTCAGTAAAACTCAGAAGTTAATTACTCTACCATATGGCCATATCAACAAGCGCAAAAGAGATTGCCATGCAAGAAGGTTGATTACTCTACCAGTATAGTATGACAAAAGCTGGAATGCCACATCATTATCATATCATCTCCACAACTCATGGGTCTTTAATGACCAAAGAAGGCAAATGTTTTTGGTGGGCTAGAGAGAGAGCGGAATAGGATGATGATTTGAAACTTGAATGTTGGTAGCTTCAAATGAATTGAATTCAGGTTACCCTATTCCCCTATCACCATAATCAATGCCATCCATATTGGCTTCGGACAAAGACAGCTGCTTCCTATCCTCTATACTCCAAATGTATGCCTTAGCTTGCTCTTCATTACATTAGCACATGGACCTTGTATCATACATATACAAAACTTCTTAATTTCCAAGATCATCGCATACATCAGGAAACTTTTAAATACACCAGAGGAGGACATATGGATAACTACACATGTCCTGAATTATCTCTCAACTTATTCACACCTAACTAATTCAGGACCGTTCTAAATAAGCTACAGTACTCCGTAGCAATTGTCCTCATAAACTTCTCCTCTGCCACGTGATGGCCATGTGAGTTTGTGGTCGCAGTTCAATATTAGTTGCTCCTCTTATTCTAAGTACGTTACTCATCAGTCATAAAACGGAGTACGTTATGCATATTTCGCTATCGATCAAATTATCAAGATAATATTAGCAGAAATAATCTATATTCCAAATTAAGCTAAAGGTTTTTGTATGAATTGTAATGATCTAAGTTAACGCATGCTATTGATCCGTGTATACTAGTGATGCAGTGACCTATTTTAGCTACGTACATCAGCATGGTGGTATATCGAAAATGATGTCAATGCAACGCAGAAGGATATGCACCATTGGATTTTTCTCGGTAATTTACAATTGAGGACATATAGGCAACCCCGCAAGAAATGTGCAAATTAAACGTAGCTACTGCCTGCTGGCCAGCTTTGCGCAGCAGCTAAAGAAAGTCTCTTTCAAGTTGATAGTAATGGAAGCTCTGACCTCTGAAAAGCCTGAAGCCCTCCAACCTTAGCTTTACTAGCTAGGCTACTGTCGTAAGGCGATGATAATATAGCCAATGTGTCAATCAATACCACCCTTACAAGATAAAGGATAGTGGAGTTTTGCCTAAAAGAGAGTATATTCTTTCAATTATTTATTATTCCATGTTCTAATGTTCTCTCAACTTCTTTGTCAATTTAAATCGACAAGCGTTTCATTTTTTTCCCCTGTTACAAATTGAACAAGAAATTGTGATACTACTGGCAATGGGAGTATATGTGGCCAATTAAAAGTGAATCTACTAATGTGTAAATGTCATTTCTACTAACATATATTCACTCTACAAGATCAGGACAATATATACTCTTACCAAATGCCTATTTTAAGCAAAATACCTTCAATAGTAGATTGGTCCGATCAAATCTACTTATAAGGGTGTACTAATTTTAGCAGATTTGGGTTAATAAACCAAAAATGGCCGATAACTTTATCTTTTTTTACACTAGTGCATTGCCCGGGATGGAAAAGCTCGAAGTCAAGACCTACTATTGTTGTTATATTTGGGGGCATTGAACGTGTTTTGTAATACGCCCAATTCGAACTCAATAATATGTGTTTGGTAAAGGCTTTATTCTCACTTGTTTCTCTGTAAATAACAAATAACTTTGTAAATTTCTAGAAAGAAATAGAGAGAAAAAAAGATAGGTATGCCATTTGCTCGGTTAGATAGACATTTTTCCTTCAACTATTGCTGGTTTGTGTGTATTCTATGAAGTGTTGTAAACCCGTTCCTATGCTTCTTTTTTTTTAAAGGAAGGCAACGGTGAAAATCGAGCCCCTATCAAGTTATTTCTCTTCACCATTGCAATTCCTAGTTTACAATGGGTGACAATTAGAAGAGGTAAATACATTCTAAATTGTAGATCGCAATGCGTTATTAGACTTTTAGGAAAGAACGGAGTTAAGTTCACAGGGGACACTATGTTTCGGTCTGAGCTGAGGATTGAATAGTCACTACTTATTTGATCAGTTGATTTGTGAGCTATTAGAACATCGAAATTATGTGCTACAGTTGTTTATGTTCCCTTCTTTAGAGATTGGTCTTGTCCTACAAGAACTACTGAGTGAACCTACACAATATGCACCAAAGAAAAAAAGAACTTACATAATCATGTCAAAGACGGGTCTTTGTTAAGAGCCCCAATATAAAAGAGACAGTGCCCTTACGATGAGGAAAGAAGGCCCATGAACATCTTTTCTTTGGGATTGAATGTTGTTGGCAATAGAGTTTGGTCAATCCCTTTTCAGTCTAGGCTGGAATGATGTAGATTGACTAGTGGGTGCACATCTCCCCCTACATTGGAACAGAACAACGGGCCCTTGTTTGTTGTCTTTGGGTATGGGTTCAAACAGTCTCTGAAAAGGACAATCCAGGGGCAGCTGGGCTAGCTCGTTGGTATGGTGGATGGATCATGGGTACTGTTTTGGGGCCCAAGGTATCATCATGTTTTGCTTCTATGCAGCACTGAATTGAATCCCTTTTCACTCTTCAATAGTTCAATTCAATAATATTTCTGCTTTCTGTGCAATGTCTTTCTTGAAAAAAATACTTTACAACTTTTTGCATTTAATTTAAAATAATTTCACATTGTTGTCCATAAATAATTTCCATTGACTGTTCATTTTTTCAAAGAAAAATTCGAGTTTTTTTTGTGCAAGAAAAATTCGAGATTTTGATGAAACTTAATGACGAGGGAATCATCTGAAAACAACCAAAAATAAAACTTTACTTGACAGTAAGTTACAGTGTTGCGCTTGCGCTTATAGGTTGAACTTGTAAGTTATAACAGAATGCAAGATGTGTGCAGCTTCACAATCTATGCGCTAAGTTAGTGAGGTAAATCGGTAATGCAGTATCTTCGGTGCTGCTCCATCAGGAAAACGTTTTTTTTGTTTTTCAACTGCAAATCAACCAGTCTTTCATAAAAAAAAATCCAAATCAACCAGCTGGCTACTAAGAAAAATGAGACTTATAGGAGTTTTTTTTTCTTCTTTGGAGAGGAGAAAATTCATTCATCATGTTAACTGCTGTCATCCATAAGCACATCTACGATGATAAGAGGGACATTATATGTCACGATATCATCACCTAAGCTAGCTGTACAAGAACGGGAAGCATAGTAGCATACATAATAGTAACACTAGGAAGTCAAGTTCTATACTACACTGAAGTATAGAAGAGTCTACAGGCTTTATCTTCCACCAGCTAGCTATACTAATGCATCGGTTTAAACTTCTCTCCCTATCCCTTTGTCGTGCCCAAGAGAGAGTGATACGCACTGCCTCCGACTATGAAATTTCAGGTCCCATGACACCCAAATAGACGTTTAGCTATAAGCTATTGCTCCACAAGAAGTCTCATGCTCATCCAGCGCAACAGCTGCTAAGCCATGGAAGCCATGTGCTCTATGAATAAAACAGCATTACTATTGATTTTAAATACAACTGCACCTGGTTTCTTCCAATGAGAATGAGTGCCATAATTTCATACTGAAACTTGCTTTGTATTCAGTTCATATTTCTTTTTTGGACTCAATAATAGTTTTTGTTTTTAAAACTTCAATCAATCTAGCTCAGTCCTCGTATTGATTTGCTTTTTGTTTTTTGGACTCGTATTGATTTGCTTGCAACTACATGTACCAAATAGTCCGGATAGTTGTCACACAACTTGAAGGCACCAAAGGCCCGAAAACTGAAGCCTCGAACAGTTGTCTCAAATCAATAACCAAACTAGAGGACACTAGGATAGTCAGGGATTCAACTAAACGACCATCAAGTATTCGTGCATTGATGAACAGACATCAAGAGCTTTTGCAATGTCGATTACTATTTATTCAGAATCGATGTTGTGGAAAAACTCCATGATCACGTAACTACTACCTAAGATCTTCTCATATTCCGTCAAAATATTCTATGACGATATAAAAAGTCAAACTGGAAGTGACATTAAGCTAGCAGCAAAAGAACCTAGGTACATCCAGAAAACCCTTAGTGACTTGTTCAATAAAACTACACCATTAGTCTAAACTTTTTCACAAACTTAGCACGAAACAGGGAAGTAAAGAGAGGTCTTGTTTGTCATCGTTCCTACTCAAGCTGATGTTATATAGGCCTTAGTCCAGAAAATCTTCATCATCATCAGGCAAGGGCTTGCTGGCTGCTTCCAATAATTCTGCTTCGTGCCTGCAGATAACATGTACTCATCAGTCTCTGACTTACCCTTCCACTGAACCAGATAAAACCAAGTACTGAATGATAAGAAAAATTTTGTAAACTCCGAACAGTTCGTCTACATAAAGCTTCAGAAGTGCACATTCTGTAAGCCGACTAAATGTGCATAAGAAATGTGCCAAGACCTTCCGGTTAACTTGTAGGAATCTCATAGCAATCACACTTCACAACAAATCGTTATGAAAAATTACTCTAACATTAAGTAGGAAATTTGTGTAGATTCACTGACTAAAGAGAGAAAAAAGAGACACGGTCAAGTACTTACCGACGTTGTTCTTCCAAGTCAATATGAACCTCAGGAGGCAAGAGTGCTGCGGCCTTCTCGAAGGTCATGTTAGGGTTTCTACATCAATAAACACATTAAAGAATGTCAGATGCCAACTCACATTTAAAACCTTCTAAATGCAGAGAAGGACATACCCTGCAAGCTTCCTGATACAATACAATAGAAACAACAATCAGTGAAGGACATACCCTGCAAGCTTCCTGATTAGGTACAAGAAAGGCTTCTCATAGTTGTAATTGCTCTTTGCAGATATCTCATAATACTGCAGATTCTTCTTCCTATGAAATGTGACCTGCTTTGCCTTGATTTGCCTGTTCTTCACATCGACCTTGTTTCCGCAGAGAACGATGGGGATGTTTTCACAGACACTAAGTGGTCACAAAATCACACACAAATCAGAATATAGCATTATATTAACACATTATTGATAAATCAGTCTGCCAACATGACAAAGGAAAAGAGCACATAACATACCGGCAAAGATCCCTGTGCCAAGTTGGAACATTCTTGTATGTGAGCCGAGCAGTGACGTCAAACATTATGATAGCACACTGACCATGGATACTGCAACAACAATAACCATAACATCCATAATTCAGGACCAGAAACAGTTCCATCAATATTAGAATTTCAACCCCCAAAAAAAAAAACAATAATCCAAATGAAAAAAAGGTAACAAAATCTCCACCAAACTGACACTGTTAACAACTTAACACATCAAATATTCAATAATCAGCGTATGTATACGGCAAAAAGCATTGAAGAAAAACAAAAGGAGCTCATTAGTTGAATGTGATGAGCGTCAACACAAGGCCTGACATTTATACATCAAATATTAGGCAGAGGAAAAAACCCTTTTCCAGGGTCTAAACATACAGGGTTATTATACCCAAATTATTAATTTCTGCTAACCCATTAATTCTTACTGGGTATTTTTTAAAACGCATGACAACACATATCATTAGTCACAAATTCACCCGGACTTAATAGTTGGTTTCAATCAAGTAGGTTCAATTAAAGAAACTTGTACGCAACAATTTGCCAACAAATGCAATATTTTCGAAACTAGCATGTCAAATGAATTTCCACGGTCATATGAACAAAATTCATCAAACAAATTACAATCACTAGATACATACATACATTCAACAAATAGTTCAATATAAGCTAACAAATTGAAGACTTAGGGGTAACTTACTAGTAACCGTCTCTGAGACCACCAAACTTCTCCTGTCCAGCAGTGTCCCAACAGTAAAACCTAATGTCACCACAGTTTGTCGTGAAATCCAGTGGGTGCACTTCCACACCAATTGTTGCTGCAATACAATATAATTATACAATATAATTATACAATTAATTACCATTGTATACAATACAATATAATTAAAAAGAAAACAAACAAATAAACAATAGACTGACTTACGTTCATATTTCTTCTCGAACTCCCCTGTTAGATGCCTCTTCACAAACGTTGTCTTTCCTACAATTTATTTTACAACACGTGCTATTATTAATAAATATAAATTAAGCACGTGCGATTAATAAACTAAATTAAATAATTCAGGAACGACACATGCAAAATAATAATAATATAATAATGTGAGAAAGAGAGGTGGTTGTTGTTGTTGTCATACCAGTGCCACCGTCGCCGACGATGACGAGCTTGAAGCTAGGGTAGTTAACAGTCTGTTGATTGGGTAAAGCCTGTGGGCCGGGGGGAAAAAGAAAAAGGAAAAAAGAAAGACATGATCAGAACCCTAATAGGAAAAAGGGAGAGGGGGAGAAATAGAAGAGAGAATTTCGAATATTCATCATACCATTGTGAATTGTTGAAGGTGAAATTCTGACGTGTGAGAGTTAATGAGGAGTGGCTACGGTGGGTATTTATAAGGGGTGAAAAGAGAAAAAAAATGGTTGCGTTAAAATGAAGTTGTGCTTGGTTTTAACGCACTGGGGTGGAGAGGGGTGAAAATCTGTTTGTTTGTTTGGGTTTTTTTTTTGCCGCGTTTTATGTACGCAAGGGGTTGCGTACTTTCGTGGAGTATTGTTTGGGGTAATTGGGCTTTTTTTAATTGGGTTTATTATTGTAACAGGCTGACGGTACTCTCGGCCCGTTTTTTAATTTCTTCCTTCGTTGGACTAGATCCTGGCAAAACTCACCTGAAACCGATGCCTCAAACTGAAACCCGAAATAGACCCCGAAAGTTATAACTCGAAGTAACCAGTGACCAAGTTTTACCCTAATCGAACTAGAACTACACCAAAGAAATTCAAGCAAATGTACAAAATGCATTTTATAAATCAAATATTTCAAAAAAATAATAGACCCGAAAACAACCCGTAACGAAATAAACCCGACCCAAAAAAGCAATCTAAATTGACCATTACCGATCCAAACCGAACCGTTCAACCGGTTTTCCAAGTTTGAGTTCGATCTTCGGGGTTTCTTTATGGAGAATTATGCCTATAGAATAAGAAAAAAAATTGTATCAACTCGTTTCATATACGAGACTGGATAGTAATGACCCTTCACCTATACAATAGTTACCCCTCAGCTACTATAATAATGACCCAGCTCACCCAGACTAATAAATTGTTCACAAAAATTTGTTCTCATAGAATAAGGGTATTTTATTCTTTTTTTTTAAAAAAAAGGAATGTTTTGAGTGAAAAAAAAAGAAGGATAAACAGCCAAACAGGAGAAAAGAAAAGAAAACCCCCATTGAGCGCCCACTGGAAAAATTTCCCCGGGAAGACACTACCGAGACCCAACTGGTCAATACTCAACATTCCCATCTCAACACAAATTCATTTTTTCACATTCAAAACCCAAATTAAATTCCACCAACGCATCACCAACTTCATACATTTCTCTCAATGGCTTCTCCATCTGATGTATCTAACCAGTAATAATCATTTTCCCCTTTCGTAAATTCCCTCTCATTAATCAATAACCCATTCAATTTGCTAACTAACTAATTGTTTTTTTTAATTATTTTCTTGCAGGGACGTAGCAGTGCAGCAGAGGCCACGGAGAAGAGGACCAAACATGATGCTATTGCTCCCTCTTATCTACGCCCCTGTCCTACCTCTCAGTAATTCCACTTTAACCCCCTTTCTTTTTATTAATTACTTGAATTTTGCATCAAGTTTAGCTTTATACTAACTTAAGATGAAACCCCCGTTATTTTAATTTTGCAGTTAGAATAACACTGCGGCATAAACCGGTTTTGAGAGATCGCTTGTTCTTTGCTGTCCTTGCTGGCGCTTTTGTTCATGGCACTTATTTGGTGTATCCTTTTATCTTTCCGTTGTTTTTATTATTGTTTCTTTTACCTATGTAGTATATGTTTGCATTAGATTATTTTGGCGAATGATGTAAATAAAAAAAATCTCCAATAGGAAGGAGTAACGCTCCCTCCACATGTTTGCGAATATGCTTGCGAATGTGCTGTACGTTTAGGCTGAATGTTGTATGGGTGGGCTGTGATGAATTTAGAATGAGAATTTTATGGCTGTCGACGGTGTAGCTCATTTTAATTTGGAGGCATTGGTAGGTAGTGTATTGTGTGAAGAACGAGCTGCATATCACATATTTGAGGACATGTGGAATCTTGGATACAGAGGATCTTGATGTATGGGTGGGCTGTGGATTGTGTAGCTTATTTTGTTGGACGCGTTTGTTGATTGTGTATTAGATGATAGGGCTGCAATTACATATTAGAGGACATTTGAGCCAATAAGAGCCTTGATATAAGCCGTTCCAACTTCCAAAGCAAAATGATGACGTAGTAATCCTTAGTTGTTGATGGTTGGCACTTTGGCAGAGTGGGGAATGCCAAAAGTTATATAATTTGGGATATCTAAATGTCACACCCAAGATTTGAGCTTTGGTAGTGCAATGCTTAATTGCTTCAGTTTCATTCTATATACCGTGATTCTAGGATCACACATTATGTGTGCTTTTTCCCCCATATTTTAGGTATTATCTGCTGGGAGGTCTCCTTTTTCTTTTCTTTGCCCCCCGCCCTGCCTTCTCGCCCCTCTCAGTTTCCTTCATTAAGTTCACTATCAGCTTGGTCGATTGAGCTAAATGAAATCGATATGTTGTTGGATTGAAGTTGGTATACGAATTTAGAAGGTGCTGCACTGCAAGTAAGCTACAAGTGCTTCCATTCTCTTAAGCTTCTCCTTAACTGAGACATTCAAACTTGTTGCGTTAGGGTCATACACTCATACTGATGTCAGGGCTTGGGACGGTTAGATACTCTGCTGCCATGTTTACAAATATGCTTGGAGTCTAACTCGTGGTAAATGTATGCCTTTGTGTGTGACACTGTGACTATGATAGCATGTGTTCGGTATTTGAGTTGTGCGATTGATTTTTGAAGAATTAAGTAATTACTAGATATAGATAGATGACTGTTCAATTGTCCTGCTCCGGTTGAATGTTTTAGGAGTGTGTTGTGATGAGTTTACTATCAAATATGACAATTGTTACTGTGTAGCTCATCTTTGTTGGACACAAAAAGGGATTTTGGACGAGCTGCAGTTAACATATTTGAGAACATTTGGGAAAGAGGAGCTTGTTAAAAAAAGAAAAAAAAACACCCAATAGGAAGGAGTAACCCTCTCCATACTTTTGTGTGATTATGATACCACATGTTTGGATTTGGATTTTGCGATTCTCTTTTTAAGGTAGATTATTTTATTTGTGCTGTTTAGGCTGAATGTTATGCGGGTCGACTGCGATGAATATAGAATCAGAATTTTATGGTTATCGACCTTGTATGACATTTTAATTTGGAGGCATTGGTAGGTAGTGTATTGGATGAAGATCGATCTGCATATGACATATTTGAGGACATTTGGAATCTTGGATACAGAGGATCTTGATGTATGGGTGGGCTGTGGATTGTGTAGCTCATTTTGTTGGACGCGTTTGTTGATTGTGTATTAGATGATAGGGCGAGCCTGCGATTACATATTTGAGGACATTTGAGCCAATAGGAGCCTTGATATAAGGCGTCCCAAATCAAAATGATGACGTAGTAAATGTCATGGACTATCAAACTTGTTGCATCATAAGGGTCATACTGATGCCAGGGCTTGGGAGGGTTAGATACTATGCTCCCATCTTTACAAATATGCTTGGAGACTTGGGAGTCTACCTTGTGGTAACTGTATGGCATTGTGTGTGACCCAGTGACTATGATCGCATATGTTTGTTTTTTTGAGTTGTACGATTCACTTGTTAAGGGTTAAGTTACTAGATATAGATAGATGATGGTTCAATTGTCCTGCTCCGGTTGAATGTTTTATGAGTGTGTTGTGATGAATTTACTATCAGAAATGACGGATATGGACCGTGTAGCTCATCTTTGTTGGATGCAAAAAGGGATTGTGTACGAGCTGTAGTTTAACATATTTGAGGACATTTGGGCAAAGAGGAACTTGATGTATTGGTGGCTGTGATGATAATAGAATCGCAATTGATGGTTGTGGACTGTGTAGCTCATTTTGTTGTACGCATTTGTAGATTATCTTTTAAATATTAGAGTTGCATTTTACATATGGAGGACATTTTGGTGGAGTGGAACTTTGATGTAAGGCCTTTCAAATAAAAATGATGTAGTAGTAATCCGTACTCCATTTAGATGATTGGCAGTTTGGCACTTTGGCAGAGTGGAGAATGCCAAAAGTTATAATGTGGGCTATGTAATTGTCTAGACCAAGATCTGAGCTTTGATAGTGTAATGTTGAATTGCTTCAGTTCCATTCTCTGTACCTTGATTCTACGATCACAAATTATGTGTGCATTTTTTCATATATTAGGTATTATTATCTGTGCAGAGGGTCTCTTTTTTCTTATTGTTCACCCCCTTCCTTCGTCCCTCTCAGTTACCTTTCTTATGTTCACTATCATTTTGGTCGATTGAGCTATCTGTTACTTAAATGAAATCGAAATGTTGTTGGAGTGAAGTTGGTATACAAATTTAGATGGTGCTGCAAGTGCTGCCATTCTCTTAAGCTTCTCCTTAACTGAGACAATCAGAACTGATCTTTATGATGTCGAGAGCAAGTAGTGAGAACAATCTGGCGATTGGTTTGCTGAGTGCTGAGGCTCAACCAATGATACTATTCTTTTTCCTCCGGATTGGTTCACATCTCTCTACATGCAGTGAGGGTTCAATATTTAACAGATTCTGCTTCGGATTTTGATTCCGTTTTAGTAGTTTCCTGGCGGATTCAGCAACAGGCTTTTCCTATTTGTTTGCAACTACAATAATTCTCAAAATTTTGTTGCTTTCTGAAATTGATTTGTCAACTTTGATCAGCAAAGTTGGTTACTTTCTCTGAATTCTGCGCTGGGAGTGATATATTGACCAATATTAGGAGAACTTGTCATTTTACATCTCCCTTATGACTCTGCCTGTCACTTGCTAAAGATTTTTAGCTTTAATGTATTGTTTTGTTCTTATCTTTAATCTGTCTGCATTATCAGTTTTGTAATCTTTGTTCCTCGCATCTGAGCTCTAGAGAAGAAAAGGTGTCATTCGTTTTTTTTCTGTTTAAAGTTTAAACCATAGGTATAACTAAACCGAGTGGGCACCTTTGTTGTATTCTTTTGGTATTGCTTTTCTGTTTGCATTATCAGTTTTATTATCTTTGTTCAATTGTTGGTCAAATCTGAGCTTTAGAGAAGAAAAAGGTCTCTTTCGCCAAAAAGAAAAGGGTCTCATTTTGCATGTGGGAAACAACTAAACTAGGCAAACATGGAACTTGGTTTACAGGGTGGGAAAATATGCAGTTCCTTGCAAAGCTCAGGCTCTGGAGCCTTGTGCAAGTTGACTTCTAAGTTGTTTTGCCGAAATGAAAATTCATTTTCTGCTCAAACCCGCGGCAAATTCAACGATCTAGCTGGTTGATAGCAACTTGAACATCGCAGGCTCGCAGCGTGTTCGATTTCCCTCAACATCTCCATATCCCCACTTGACCAATTATTTTGTCTTCATCTCTTATCATTTCTCCAAAAATTGACCGAAAATACTTTGTATTTATGTGCTAAATTCCCCTTTTACGAAATCTTCTACGAAAATGATTGTTTTGCTTTTAGAAATTAGACATTGGAAAATGATGGAGGAAAATTTTTACTTTTATTTGGAGAAAATGATGGAGTAGCTTGATATATGTGTAGATTTCAGAAATGCATTTTTTTTTTCTTTTCAGAACTTGGTTTTTAGGCAAAGAAGAAACATGAGGTATATTCTGTCCCCTTAGCTTGATGCCCCCTTTTAAGTTTTAACGTTATCTTCTTCCAACTCAGATTCCAATATGCCCTTTTAAAAATGCTCTTTAAAAGCGGGATGATGCCGTTGCCTAGTGATCTGATCTCGTGCATCAGTACAATGAACCCAGTAATCCACCAGGAGATTCCTGATCGTCCGTTGGAATCAAACACTAGATCACATCCGTCGGCCTATAATAAGATACTCCTTAATGTACGGAATCTTACCACCTCCAGAATCATATCTCTCCCTCTCAAGTCTCATCTACGTCAATGTCTAGTAACGTCACCGTTTCACTAATTTGCTTTGCTTGAACCACTAAACAAACAATAATGTGCTTGTTAAAGGCTAAAACTAAAGTGGACTTTGCCATACTAATCCATTTGTAGACCTTTGACATCACCGTTCATATCTAGAAGTTGCATTGTTCTAAAAAAGATGATCATATACCTAATTACCAGAACTACTGTAGTACTGTGTGTGCATAGAGCCATAGGGATGACATCAAAAAGCCAACCAATGAAGTATCTAACTTTTTATCCACAGTACAATTACATCACCATTTTGATCCAGTCCTACACACTACTACATTCCACAAATAAGTTCAATAGTACGTCACCATTCCAGTAATTGCTCCAATTAACAAAGAGTTGTATGCTCGATTATTAGCTGATTTTCTGATTCTGATACTAGCTCACTAAACATATCCATCACTAATTCACCCCAAAAAAAAAACATCCTTCACTCTAAGCAAGCCACTACCTCAAAATCCATAGATCGGACTTTTAATATTTAGAATAAAATAAGATTTAATTGCAACATCATAGCCTAGTGACTACCGAATATTTGTCTGCATTATTATCATCAAAATCACGTCACCATTTCGCAGCTTATTTGCCAGAAGAAATCTCATTTTTCTATGTGTTTCTCAGATCTAGTCCAGTGTACAACTTTTTAACATCAGTGAGTTTTACTACTTGCATCAAAAAGTAAGGAATTAAACTGAGAAACAAGGAACAATGCTGCTAGTAAAAAAAAAAAATTTATTTACAAAAATAAAAAAGTTCCTAATAATCATCCACAATATTATTCCCAATACTAAGTAACGTACTAAATTTACTAGTACATCACCAAACCATAACATTAACATCCAAAGCTCAAAATTTTCCACCAAAAACCACGGAAAACTTCAACCCAAACAATACCATAAATCCATAATAAAAAGAAAAAAAAGAAGAGAAACTGCAGTGCAGTGGGACCCACCCAAAAGGGTCAAGGCTGGTTGTCAGAGAAATCAGAAGCCATCCTAGAAGCAATAGCAGAATGATACATAACATCATGAAACGACGCCGTATCCATAGTCATCATCCTCATCTGCTTCGCCTTTTCTTCCGTAAAACACCCTGGCGCAAACTTCGACGACGCACCCACCACCACCTTACTCTTCTTTTCCTCTTTCCTAACCGTGGAGAGAGACTGGACTCCATTGTTGTCGTCAATGTAGTCTGCATTGGCCTCCGATGAGGACAACCCAAAAAGGGGGACCCACCAGTTTGAGTTTCCGTTCATGGGTTTTGCTGTTGTTGATGACGTGGCTGGCTTGGAAGTGGCGGTGGCGCTCACGGCTGGGATTGGGAGGATGTTGGTAGCCATTTTTGTTTTTGAGGAGAGAGAAAGTAATAGAGCTTTGTTGTTTGTGTATTTTTGTTTAATTGTTTTACCTTTTTTTTTGATGTTGGGGTAAATGAGGGAAAGGGGGTGTATTTAAAGAGGGGGAGGATAAGATGGAGGGACACGTGGAGGTGAAGATATGCCAGTGGGGTTAGTTTAGTCACGCTTTTCTGACACTCTTTATTACCGGGGGACTTGATGGGCCGGTATTGAGGAGGTGAAATGACTAGAATGGGGTTGGAGTTTTGTGTGAGATTTTAGATTTCGGCTTGGGTTGACTAGTCGTTTGGAGTTCTTTTGGGTACCCTTTTGGATTTTTTGATATTTTGTAAATTTGGGGGTTGTATTTGCGTGTGGGGGTGATGATACTCTGACTCGAGGCCACGTTTTACTCGGTACCTTTGCCGTTGGTTTGTACACTTGGTACTACCGTTAGCCTCAACAAGTTCAGTCTCCCTTTTCGATTTTTCCTTTTTTTCTAAATTAGAAGTTTCGTAAGGTCTTTCAAGTTTGTGTTTATTTTTTGGGCATAGCCCGCATTACATTACTCATATGATTTTGATAATTGATTGAGTGTCAAAACAATTAAACAAAAAGTATTCAGTTCAGTTCAGTAAAAAGTGGAGCTCTAAGAACCGGCCTAAAGCAAATATCGTTAAAAGGAAAATATGATTATTATTATACAATTAAATGATGGGTTATAATTAAAGATAATGAGAGCATCTCCAATAGGCTAATTTTTAGGGGATGCTTAAGGAGAGAGAGGTTGACATCTTGATTGGAGAAGGTGGTGCCATTTAATACTTCAAACGGATTTTTCACCATATATTCCTAGAGTTAGCTTAATTCACCCTTCTAACTACTGACTTTAAAAGTTGCGGTATACCCCTTGGTTTTGTAATTTGTTTGGGAGATACCCACATTGACTGACGGCGTTAATTTCGACATATAAAAGACAGATTTAGCCTTAGTTATATACATCCTCTTTTATATCCAAAAATTAGAAAGAAAAAAGCCTTTAATTGTTGTATACGATCACGCATCACCACCAAACAGCTACCCCAATTTAACAATTGAACAATTATTCATCATCATCGTCGTCATATCATTTCATCATTTTCTATCTCGCCTTATCTTAACTATAAGTACTCCTACTAGACATCAATTTCCATCCATCCCCTTGCGAAATCCACCATCAAAGAACCACAACAACTCGCAGCAGCCAGTCTAGCCACCACCAAAGTTACGAGTTAAACTGCGAAAAAGTGAACTAAATTAAATAAAACTAAACTAAACTGAATTAAAGTTGAAAAAAACACGGCCTAAATTTACTAACCTTTAAGGCATATGAATAAAAATTTAGACTTGAAATAAAAAAAAATGTGGTAACACACATTTCAATATTACTTGTTGACAAACTAACAACTTACTCAAAAAGAAAAAACACATCCAAAAAAACTAAAAACATAGGATTATGAATCCATGATTTAAAAGGCTAAATGTAAACAATTACACCGCATTAATACTATTGGTTTCAGATTCATGCTTATGGTGTACCAAGTGATGCAGATTAACACCTTGAGGTAGCACACTAGCACGTCTTAAACCTTTTGCATCCAAATACTGATGTTTTTCAAATGAATTCCATAAGTGAGGTTGACTAACTAATTAAGTGCGCCCGAGCAAAGTCCAGCTCACATTGATTACCACTAAGATCATACTCAACTCGCCTCAAGATTTCATCATTAATTTCCTTTATCGCGTTTAACAAATCAGTTTGACACACTTCGCCAGGCCCTTAAGCTTGTTTTTTAAGTCATGCCATGTTTTACTAATCGATTTTTGACTAC
>ONZK01003265.1:240852-255582 GCA_900322385.1 Pharnaceum exiguum
TCAACATTGTTGTAATATCATAAATGTACATAAGAATGTTGAAGACACTTTGGTTCATTAATGGACTTTTAAGATAAGAAGTACATAATGTGGTAGGAGGAATCGAAGATAACAAGATAAAGGCATAACAAAGACGCAACAATAAACTATATTACTAATAAGAAACAAAATGCAATAAAAATGATGATTATACCCAAAGTGAGAAAGTACATAATGTATAATATATTGTAATATATAATGAATTATGAATTTGTCTTAATGAATGAGTACGGTGGACTGTTGAAGTCAAGTGGCGGAGAGATAACTAAACGAGAATTGAATTGTGAGTGATGACTTTTCGCCCGGCAGGAAGGGTGAGTGAGTGATGGAGTGAGTCACTGTTGTGCTTGTGGGTCGGGCTACGTTGTTAAGTTGTGCTTGTTGGTTGGGTTATGTTGCTATACTTGTGTTTCATTTCTTTATTACTGTTACGGTGGGCCAGTGGGGTTAGTTTAGTCACGCTTTTCTGACACTCTTTATTACCGGATACTTGATGGGCTGGTACTGAGGAGATGAAATGACGAGAATGGGGTTGGAGTTTGAGTGAGATTTCGGCTTGGGTTGACTATGGGTACCCTTTTGGATTTTTTGATTTTTTTACGTTTGGGGGTTGTATTTGCGTGTGGGGGTGATGATACTCTGACTCGAGGCCACGTTTTACTCGGTACCTTTACCGTTGGTTTGTACATTTGGTACTACCGTTAGCCTCATTTCATGTTCTGTTTTCCTACGGAATATTCTTTTTTATTTTTCCTTTTTAAAATTAGAAGTTTCATAAGGCCTTTCAAGCTTGTCATGAAGGTACTCTATTTTTTATTTTTAAAACAGTCTCCCGATCTTCGGGTAATGATGAATTAAAATTTTTTCTAACCTTGATTTTTTTTCCAATCATGTCACACAAAATGCAGTCATGCATTGTGTACCACTTATTTTATTTTTTCCAGTTTTCTTTAAAAAAACAATATCCGGCCTTCTCCCTCATCCTTTCTCGAGTCGATACCTTGGGCAGGCTCCCCTCTCCCCATCCTCTTTCGAGCCGACTTTCGACCCCCCCTTCAACCGTCCTACCGTACCCTCCCCTCCCCTTTACCGCCCTAACCTCTTATCTGTTATCACAGGTTTTCCTATCGTCGTGACGGATAATAAACACCGTCATCACATATATTATAATTTGTCGTAACGGATATTAAAAATTCTCATACCCGTCGTGATAGAGAATGAGATTTGTCATCACAGATAAAACGAGTGGTCCAGAATGCATGCCTGCATTTTGTGTGCTATGACTGCAAAAAAAATCAAGGTCAACACATTCACCGAATGCTGAATACATGCATCAGACCTCTTCAGTACGTCATTTGAGATAAGATTAGACTGAGTTATTGTTATTTTTGTTTTTGTTTTTGTTCTTGTTGTTGTTGTATAAGGTCTTTCAAGTTTGTCTTTATTTTCTAGGCATAGTCCGCATAATATTGAGTCATTAGGGCATGGATAAACTTGCCCTTAGTGACTCTTTGTTGCACTTATTTAGGTCTCAAGTTCAGTTTAAATTTTTTACAATTAAACTCGTAACTTGTGAACGTAAAAGTTTTGATCTCGATATTCATTCGTATTTATTAATATATTACTGAAAAGGTCTTACTATGTAGTTTTCAAAAACGTACAATATTGATATGCATGGTTTTGATTAAGTGTCAAAATAGTTAAACAAAAAAATTTCAGTTCAGTAAAGTTGAGCTCTTAGAACTAGTTTTAAGCAAATATCGTTAAAAGGCAAATATGATTGTTATTGTACAATTAAATAATGTGTTATAATTAAATATAATGAGATCATCTCCAATATGTTAATTTTTAGTGGATGTTTAAGGGGAGAGAAGGTTGTCATATTGGTGCTATGATGGGAGAAAGTGGTGTCATCTTAATACTTCAAAAATATCGGAGAAAATTTATCCACCAGTGCCAAGTTGGTTCTCTGATTAAAATAAAAAAGTTTGGTTGATAAATAAATTAATGGGACCACTTTAATACCGTTTTTCATAGCTTTGTATTGGAGTTAAACATGCTTAAAAAGTGCTATCTTTTTAGACGTATTCTTTGACTTCCAAACACTTGTAAAAGTAATGCTTGTATCTAATAACTATAAATAAAATGAAAATTAGTGAAACGTAATAGTAAAATTAAATGTAAACAACCTAAGCTTTAGAACGAAGAATAAGTTTTTAAAAAATAATTAAGGAGCGAGGAATAAGTTTTGAAGGAATATAAGGATTTAGTGATTAAATTCACTTTAAAAATTTAATTCTAAAAAAAAAGAAACAGCTTCGCAATATAAATATTTAATAAAAAAAGCATCACAGTTAACCATCTTATTATACGTCATATGGATTTGGTATGAGTGCTAATACCAATAAAGCAAGAGGCCCTAATTATTCTTTCCAACCTATTATCGTTGTCTCGTTGATATGAATCAAGTTGATCAAGAATAGAAACAAGGTAACACAATGTTAGTTGTTTTATCACTTAAATGATTTATCAAAATACCTACAATATTGGATTTTTAGAAAATACACAATGCAAAAATGTCTAAAACTTACAAAATGCTCACAAATTAGTATCCATAGTAAAATGTATTGACATTACAAACTACTTGAACTAAATAAAAGGAATGAAGCAATTGAATTAAGGTGAAAAAAATATGTCGAGCACTAGTTGGTTTACACCTTAAACTAAAGTAACTTGAATTCTGTTGAATTTTTATCTTAAACCCGGGTATACCCGGGTATACTCACCTCCATACACTCCTTTATTTTTTGATAAGTAAATAAGCTTTTATTATTATTTTTTTATTTGGAGATTATTCTAGTATAAAAAAAATATTGGGTGTATCAAGCACAGTACGGGACGGAAGGGGACAAAAGAACTATTGTATACAACAACAACAATAACCGAGTGTAAATCTTCATTTAATAAGGTTATTCGGAAGTCAAGATGTACGCAGCTTTACCCTGTTTAAGAAAAATTGAAAAGTTGTTTACGAGAGTGACCCAGACATTGTTGTATTGAATAAGCATATGCTAGAATGCTAGATACTTAGATAGGCCAATTTCAATGGTTAGACAATGAATTTTGAGAGACATCCTGTGTTTGGAAGCAATTGTGGATGACCGTCTAAATTGCCTAATGTGATAGCGAGGACCGAGGGGTCTGAGGACACAAGTCACAAGTTGGAATTGTGAATAGTCCTTGGCTTCTTCACGGCCATTGGCGAACCCGCGTATGAAACTTCATGTCAACTTACTACTCCAAACATAAAACATAGCACACACATAAAAAAAACTAAGACTAAGGAATTGTCTTAAGTGGAATTTTAATCACACAAAATACAATTTTAATAAAATAAAAGGAAATAAAGAAAAATAGTCAAATAGAAGGCAAGTTTATCCCTACAACTAACTTACTTATATTGCAATTATACACAAATTTATATACATGTCACATAAGGTTATTACACCTAGGGATGACAACTCATCCATCATCCGCTCCATATCCATGTCATCCAGTGGATATGGAGCGGGTTTGGATGAGACTTTTTTAAATTAAATGGATATGGAGCGGGTTGGATTGGATGATAATTTTTCATCCACCTATGAATCTAACGGATATCCATTTATCTATTAATAATATTATAAATTGATATGGAGCGGGTGATGGATGATGGAAAATAAATGGATATGGATATGGATCTAGCTCCACCTGCTCCAAACCCGCTCCATTGTCATCCCTAATTACACCCCACTTGAAACTCTATTTCCAATTTCACATTATCTTTACAACTTATTTCAACTCCTTTAAACTTGTGCAAATTTATTATGTTATCCAATTTCAAATTATTTAATTTAAAAATAAAAAAAATGATGTGTATAATTTTGAAATAAAATAAAATAAAATAATAAGCCAACATTTAATGAAGAATAGTTGTAAGTATATGTTTCCACGTTGCACTTGAGCTCAACCTTCACCAACCAAAACAAAAGACATATTCAAGCCTTCTGCTTTATCGCCCTCTTTTCAATAAAAACAAACCTGGCCTATGAGTTGTCTCCCCCTATTTATGATGAGTAAACGTGCTACGGTGCTAAACTTAAAGGCATATATATGAATAAAAATTTAGGCATGATATAAAAAAATATGTGGTAACACACATTGCAATTGTACTTGTTGACAAACTAACAACTTACTCAAAAAAAAAGTACAGAAAGTGCATAATATGTACGTGGTAGGAGGCAGCGAAGATGTATGACGAGATACTCTAGTACTTGGCTTCTATGAAACAAAATATTTTTAGACATAGGCACAAAGCCTTGGCTAACATAGAGAAATATTTATCAGTGACGAAAAGAATAAGAGAAATCTTGGAGATTATTGTATTTTGAAGTTGTGCGAAGTACAAAAATGTACGTGTTGCGCGAAGCAACTCTCAAAGAATAAATGATTGTATAGATAATCATCTTAGAATGGCAGAGAGGCCAGTTCACTGCACCACCAGGTTTACTCCCGTGGGCAACATCTTGGTTAACTGTTTCTCGTCGCACTTCCAAGATTCCGGGTCGACATAGATATTATAATCAGGCACAACAACAACTTCTCTAAGCGATTTAGAAGTACCGAGCACGTACTTACAAAGCTCTCGCTCACATTTTGAACCAGTATAATTGAGCAACTCAATCCATTTCAAGTGTTGATGACGTATTTTCTTGGCTGCTTTCCGCAATATCTTTACATTTGTCTGATGTAGTAGCATGTACGGATTAAATTTGAACCGAAAGATATATGGTTCTTCGAGCATCAAATAGAAGTGTAAAAAATAGAGAAACTACAAACCTGAATATCATATGGTCTTCTCTCTGTCTTTTTATCATAGTATATAACATCTAACTGCATGTAACAGAGCAGGGTGTGTAAAGATATTAGAAAACTCGCGAAAGTAGCAAATAAGCCCCTTAACTTATGGTGAATGTACAATTGACCTCTTTACGTTGCCGTTTGTTTGTAGCAATTGACCCCCTTTCACTTTTAAAACTTATGCAATTAACTACAAATCAGATTTTCGGTCATGAAATTATTCAATTTAGTATAAGACCAATTCTTTTACATTGATATTTAATAGTAAATAATATTGGATATCAATACATTATTTATATACTTATGAGTACAATATTCAAACTCCCATCTTTATCCCCATTGTTAAATTCTCATCACCAACATTGCCACAAATCCACCATAACCATGTACTGTACAAGATAAGATCAAATGTTAAAACCATATTCTTTCTATTCCCTTCCAGTAAACACGCACATCAGGCTCAAAAGCTACTTCTGTTACTGTGTTATACAAATACAAGCCTAATCACTTATCCATATTAACCCACCATGAACCATATTGTGATGGGGAGACCCATTTGTGGTAGACTTGGCAAAGTTTTTTATTTTTATGGGGAAGGATTAGTAAAGGTCTTTGAATGTGTTGTCAAGGCAAAAAAAATCCAGTGTTTGATTCAGTTTGAGGGAGTCGATTTAGAAAGGAGCAGCAGCAGCCTAAGCAATTTAGAAAAAATCCAGTGTTTGATTCAGTTTGAGGGAGTATTATTTTCCAGAAAATGAGTATTTACATCGTATTTGTGACTAATATTTTTTAACTTCAATTAAATGTCTGACTATGAGTTAGTAGTTAATTGCACAATTGTTAAAAGTTAAGAAGGTCAATTATTACGAAATAAAGTTAAGGAGGTCAATTACACATTCACTATAAGATAAGGGCTCTATTTGCAACTTCTCCTTTAAAAAAACTAGTACGAGTAGTAAAATTATCGTAGGACTCCATCAGCCGTTAACAGTGACTAAATTTTTTTTGTCACTCGTTTAATAACCAAAGCAAGAAGGCTCACCTCAAATGTAACTGTCTCCAATATTGGAGCTGCCTTAATCAGAACAACTGGCCAAAGGAGGCAAGGTTTGTAATCTGGCGTAAACACCTGGAGCTTCACCTCCAATTCCTCAAGCATCATAAATTGAGGAAACTCAAGTGGGTAGCCGCCTTCTACAACACTCTTCATGATAGTCTACATGGTTGAGAAAATACAGAATCAAAAAACGTTACGTTGTACTACTAGCTAGCTAGCGCCGTTGTACTACTAGCTAGCTAACACCACGGGCAGAGAGGCTTTGATGTCCCAAATGGTGTACCAAACCGTGTATCACTTCAATCTCAGCCTTTCTTGATTTGTTAATTCATTTTCTTTTAATGTACTAATAAATTATGAACGGGCGAGATTGAATGAAGTGGTGCACGATTTGGGACACAAAAATTGCTCTCCGCCACGGGTATGTTGACTGAAATAATAGAGCATACCTCGTTGCTAAAATCTAGAATTAGTCTTTTAAGCTTAGATAGATAGCTGGACTTCGTCATAAAATACTCAGCTAGACGAGGGATATCCGCACAACAATGAGGACCAAGATTTAATCGCGATAGCATAGGAGCATGGGTGACTTCCGGAAAATGTTTTCCGAACTCATCATAGACAAGTAACTTGAGGTTGGGTGCCAATAAGATCGCTATCTGTGAATCACGACATTCAGTTATCTGTAATCTCCTTAGCCGTAGGGATCTTCCTGATATGTTGAGTGTAGAAAAGGACATTTTAGACAAGCTCAAGTCCTCAAGGGAAGGGCATGCACTAGAGAGCATATGATGGAGAACTTCAGAGGAAACTGGCACACCACTTAAACAAACATGTCTAAGGTTACTCAAATCGAATGATGAGAACTTTCCAATTCCAAAGAAAGAATAGAATGGAAAGCCTGCAGGTGAATATACTAAATCAAGCCAGGTAGTCCCCTTTCTTAAGGCAAACTCTACCAATCTGTTAATATCATCATAAAAGTCCATCAATTTTAGATCAAAGTAAATTGATAGCTTGTTAATTGACGACTTGTAATAGTGACTCTCCAACAAATGAAATACCGAACGTGCGAAGTTAGATCGTAGCTCATTTTTTGTGGCAATTATTGGATGCCCAAGACAATTATAGTCATCATCATCATAATAAGGCAGCCCAAACAAAAAGAACAAGTTCGGTGTGATGTCTTGAGTCCAAAGCTTACGCCAACGACGAGAAAGGATACTGGTTCTCACAGCTTCTATCAAAGGTAGCCGTTGTAGTATGTTAGATTCAATGATTTCATCAGGAATTTTGCTGAAGAGGTCAATCCCTACGATCTGTTTAACGCGCTGCATTCATTAAATCCACAAGCACAGAAACCAAACCAGACGAAAGCATTAGCCCGCATAAGCTTGAGAAACAGATCTAAACATAGAAGGGTACAAATCAGAAAATATAGTTTGATCAAATTTTATGTGATGTCATCTTTTCATCAAAATATGTCATTAGTTCATGACGTTGGTTTAATTAGTGAGCTAGTAGCGGATGCATATACAGGTATATCCGCATATATATACATCTTGATAATGAGTATACCCATTGAATGGGGATCCTCGGTTGTTTGTATATACATATTGATAATATTCTATACGAGTATAATCCACTGAAAGGTACATGCAGTAAGTTGTATGCGCATATACAGTATTTCCCGTGTCTGGAATCTAATAATTAGTATCGTTTAATATTTCAAATTCACCTAATATAGTACTCTATATATAGGAGTAACTACATGTCTACGTAGTGAGTTACTGACTAACCTTGTTGCTTAATTCTCCTATATGACAAGAATTAGCCGGAATGTCCTCTTGTCTATCTAGCAACTCTTCGGATTTCAAGCAACATCTTTTAGCTCTTTTTTTTGATGGCCATCTTTTAGATCTTTTGGTTTGGGAACTCATCTGCAAATATACATAATATAGTAATCAACATAAAAAAATAAACTGAGCACCAGTAATTTAGACATAGTTATGTAGACTTACATTTGTAAAAAAAAAAAGGGCTCATAGGTCCAGATTCTAAAAGTTGTTCTGCAAAGAAAATTACGACAAAAAAAAAATCATAATCTGAAATTACAAATCATCAAACTGACCAAGTTTTGTCCTATACTGCCAGTACACTAAGGCTCTGTTTTGTTCGAATGGTTTAAAGCTTAACTATAAAGAAGTTAACTGAAGAAAACTGAATTTAATCGAACTTAACTGGAAAAATCTGAACTTAACTGAAAATAACTGTACTTAACTGAATTGGAATGAATTATAGTTAAATATAACTAAATAATTAACCAGAAAAAAACTTTACTGAATTGGGAAAAACTGAACTTAACTTGAATTGGACTAGAAAACAAACTTAACTTAACTTAACTTAAGTGGAAAAAAATGAACTTATCTGAATTGTAACATATAAGTTGAACAAAAAAAGCCTAATCACACTAGCGGCTTTCCTGAAAAACGATTTATACTAGCTACTACTAGTACGCAAATCACACACAAACTGTAAATACTTCAAAAATTGAACTAATAGCCACTAATATAATTACACAATATATAAGAGCGATAATGGCGAACATTTAAATTTTACCAAATACCGACATACTACATAGCACTTGTCAAAATTTGTTTGAGTAGCAAATTCAGACATACATACACTAAAGTAAAAAGGCCTTGTTGATGATCGATAACAACTTTGCCAGCATAGACAAATTCGAAATACCTCCAAATCACAAATGAAATTCAGTTTTCATGAAGAGAAAAAAATCAGTTCACAAACAAATTTTTGTAGTTTTGTCTCTTTGAATTTCAGAGGGGAAATAGGCGTGGTGGTGGCAGTTTGGGCGAGGGTCGATGCGTGTTTTGGTTCTTATGAACAGTTTAGGCATCTTTTTATATGAAACTCCTACGATGTTTTTTATGTAGCCGAAACTCCTTCGATGTTTTAGTTCACTTCGGGAAATATTCACAAAATGCCATGAGATGGAATTCTTCCCCACAAAAAATATATTCTCTAATAGTTTGTTTGGTAACTAAGCAATTAATATAGTAAATTAAGGAAGACTAAATAATAGTAGGATGGAAATAAAAATTGCTTACGTTTGGTAAGGAGAAAACTTTGCAAAAGTATATTTATGGATTTATGGAAAATATCTAAACAGATGGGAGTCTTAAACAAATCTACAAATTATTCCCCCTACTATTTTGGTTGCTTTTCTATTATACATCTAAGATTCTAAGCTGTGTATCTTTCTGGAAAATTTTCTGGTGTCGTTTTGTCTAATAATCTACCCCGTAGACGCGCTTAGAACAACACTAAAAACAAGGTAGCTAATATTGAATGTATCATGTATGCAGTGTATAGACTTTGATCGAGTACATACAACTATACAAATATGCAGTGATGTGAAATAATAAGTGGTTTCGATTCTTTTTTTCTTTTAGTTCTAACTTGCAATCTTACGAGTACGCTTTTGATTTTTTGACAACGTAATCTGTTAGGCTTCCCATGTGTGTGGTGAAGTGTGGATTGTCCCACATCGGTGAAAGAGGGGGAGGAGAACTAGTATATAGGTTTGGTGGGCTACTCCTCCTATTGCCAATTGGTTTTAGGATGGAACCTCATCAGACTTATGTGCTAGTTATCCCTCTCCAGGAGTGGGTCTAGTCTTTAGGCCCAGCATAATCAAGTAATGCCAGTTCAACAATTCAATTTGCATTATTACAGTAGAAATAGACCTCGTACAAGCACATTCTACAAGAGCAAGGCCTACTCTCAGAAAGTGCAACATATTGCTGATCCTTTAGTGAGCTTGCCTTGAGCGGTAAAGATAAATACGTACACCAACATCGGCATCAAAGCACCGAGACTCTGAGAGCTCCTTAGCCTTCTAGCCCTGCTCCACTTGATTTTCTATTCTTTTCAACTGTACATTCCCATTAGCCATTCTTTAAGTACGTTAGTTTTCTTCTTCCCTCCCTTAGCCAAGTCAATCTACGGAACCTAAAGTATGAACTAAGCTATTTCGGTATTGTTTCTTTCTTTAATTAATCATATTGTTTTGAATCATCAGATCATAAATTACCAATTTGTGCATTTTGTTAAGTAATTAAGAATTACTAAACATTATTATTGACCATAATCTACCACATAAAAGAAACTAAAATTCAGAATTATTTATTTGTCATAATGAAGTACCCACAACTCCACAAGGTATCAAATTGACTTTATTTATTGATGAGAGACGTACAAATAGAACTTAAAACTAGCGACTCATCACTCACTTGAAACAAACCTAACAACATACTAGGCACATAGTAGTATTGTCCCAATACATCTACTTCTTATTTAGGGGATTACAATACTTAACCTAGATGGAGGCAACAACAATAAAATGGCTAAACTATGCCACATTATTGTAAATCGACATTCTTACTACGAGCGAACTCGGCAAGGTCTTCCCTCTCGGTTCTATCAAGGTGAGGAGAAAGTCTCGCTTGAACGACCAAGTTATACGTAGTCTTAAGGTGTTCCAGTGAGCAAATTTCCACCCTATTAGTTATTTCGTGGACGTCGCCACAGTTGACGATTTCCTGGCGAAGAGACTTCTCCATTGATTCGGCTTGCTTAAGATTCTGGATGGCATCGAGGTGGGCATTCACGGCACACCTACGTTCTTGCTTGCGGCGTACGGCTTTTTCTTTGGTAAACTTTGTCACTAGTTTGAACAAAAAAGAAAAACAAAATGATCAAAGTTAGTTTTTGATGATCAAACCACGTGACAAGAAAATTAGATGCAGGAGGACGGAGAGAAGAGAAGAGAAGAGAAGAGAGTCAAAAAGAAAATTAGATGCAAGAAAAGTAGCTATCCATTGTCTAATTTTAAGCTCTTTTTTACATTTCTTTGTTCCGTTATATTTTTCCTTTCCTTTCTTCTACTCTTATTTCCTTCTCTCTTTTTTTCCCTTCTCATTCCATGGTGAGCAAGCGTTAAAAAGACGAAAAGAAGAAAATTTATAAAGCAACTAACTGAGCCAATTATAAGAGAGAAGGGAGGGAGAAGAATTCAACTTACTTGCTGATTGATTGTAGGCCTTTGGGTGCACCTGAGCTCTTATATAGAGTCATAGAGAAGAGAAATGTTGGTTTGGTTGCACAGCTTAATGGCGACAATTCACATTCATTAGCCATTCGTATTTGGAAAAACAATCCCCCCACCCATAAGGGTCTGTTTTTTCCCAACTTTGGCATAGGAGCGTTGGGCAGTAAAATCCCTCTTGAATTCAACCAACAACCTAGACATACCTTCAAGTCCTCTTACCTTCCTCCGGGTAATTGTTTTCTTCACATTTTGCTAGTTATTATTAGTATTTGGCTTAAAGTTACCTCAAGTATTGATTGTATCATCATCTTAGTTACATTATTGTTCTCGATCGGCTTGGAAATTGTGATATGAGAGTGTACGTGCTTACCAGTCTAGTATGACCATAGTTTTGATTTCCTGTTGGTGACTTGTTACCTTGGCTGTGAGGGATATATGTCAATATGTTAGTTGAAGGCATTGACAGTAACAAGAACCAGTTCTTATGGAGTTTCTAATTGCATTATATTGGCTAGTTCTTAGTTCTGCTTATAATTGTTGTGTTGTCATTGTAATTCATCTCTATTGGGCTGTAGAATTAGGAATAAGGAAGATCAAAAAAAATGAGACTTAACTGGTAGTATCTTAAAACAAGGGCCGCGCCGGGCTTTAAAGATGACATGAAGGTATTGTTTAGCACATACTGTGAAGACTTGGAGTGCCTAGGGCTCGTCTAAGGCGGTTAGGCCTGAGCCTAGCGCCAATATATGGATCACTTCTTTTAAACTAAATATATTTGTAATTAGTTTGACATTATATACATATGAAAAGTATCTAACTAGTCTGTCACTAATATAGCATTTGGAAGAATACAGTTGGTTTGTAAGTGGTAACATTATAGAACTTAGTTTATTGGTTTTTCTGAAGTCAGCTTATGGAAACACAAATGCCAACCCAAGCACCAATCGTCATACAAAGTTTGGAGATTGTTGACCTAGTCAATTTGCATTTGATCGGCTTCTGGAATTTAGTTTGAGTGGAAAACCGTCTTGATTTGTATTTTGTTGCTTAATGGTTTCACTCATGCCCGCTTCGGACGACGCTTGGACTCAATGTCAGATCTCATCGTTAGAACAAGAAGCTATAGCTAGGGTTGCGTTTTTATATGCTGAATGAGTAAAATTTCACATTAATAGCTGCAATTGGGGGTGATGTATTATTTTGTTGGATAACTGTGTGGGTATGTGTGCTCTCTAGCCGCTCCTTGCCTCTCCCGAAGTAGTTCATACTTCATAGCTACTGAGTTCTGTGGACTGAACATGCATGTACTTGACTTCTCAAAAGCTGAAGTGTTTGGATATATGATATCAGAGAAAGACAGCTGAGAAAGAAAAGAAAATTTTACAGGTTCATGCTTTTTTCTGCTATTTTGTGTGCTACTTTTCGACTTTCGTGATGGCTGAACCTGAAGCAGCCGATTCCCAAATTTTCCTGAGAGTGGGCGGAGTATCAGAACTTTCCTTTCTTTTTATTTGCGGGTGGTGGTGGTGGTGCGTGGTGGCGTTGTGTCCAAACTGCCTACTTACATAGGTTATTTAGCGCTTGTTGTTTCTATATATGGCCATATATGTTGCGTGCTTAATCAAAATTTCAATTACCGTGAAGGTTAATATCTTGTGTTGTACCGATGAGAGAAATCTCCCTCTTGTCACTCAGGATGTCATTATCATCTTTGGATTGCTGCACGAGGAGAGAACTCTAGTCCCTATATTGTCTTCCTTGCACTCATAGGATCTTGACTTTTCACTTTTTACACTCTGTTGTCTTCCTTGCTTAAGTACTAGCTGTAAGAATACAGTCCAAGCTCTTGCATTCTGTTGCACGTTGTTGCGTCAATGGACTAGCCTTGGGCCAAAAAATGAAGAGGAGGGTCTCCTCTTTACTTGTTGAGACCTTAAGGTCACATGACACAGAGAAGAAGTTATTCAAAACTGCTTACTGAAATGAGGATTTGTCATGTAATTGCTTTGTCCATTTCAGGTCGCGGATCCAGAGGACATGGCACTTTTAAAGTGGCTTGCTTCCTCTCAGGCTGCTGAAGAATTAAACTCGGATGACAAGCTTCGTCAGGATACCATTTTAAATCTTTTATTGCCTGCAGCGACAATTGATGATGCATTAGCAAAGCTAGTACAGACTATGAGAATCAATCACAGCAAGAGTCACAGGATATACTTGATTCAATGGAAGATGATAAAGAATCAAGGTCTTCTTTAGTTAGGCATCATAAGCCTTCTGTAGCTCAATCATCTGTGAAAACCATTCCCCAGTTTGATGGCGCTGATGATGATGAGCCATTGGTCAAATATCCACATTCATCAGAGAGAGTAGCAGGCTTGGATCTAGTAACTCCCAAGCTCCATCTTTTCCAACCTGGTAGCTCGAGTGTTGGTGACAAACGCAAAAGATACAAAGTTCTGTGGGGCTCCTTGCCTTTTTCGTCTGTTGAAAAAACAAAAAAAGATATTCAATCTGGTGTATGTAGCTTGAGTGTGGGTAAATCTAGCAGCCAACCTGAAATTGATGCATTAGCCTATTCTCCTGGTAAGTGCGAGTTTCATAGTAGCACTGATTCTATATCTAAAGACACAGATTTTGGTGGCTGGTGTTTGGTTGACTTAACAATTCGACTTGACTCCTCTGTGCGGGATCTGATGAGGAAAAAGCGTTGCTTGCGATTGGAATCATTAGAACATGTGGGAAGTGAGGATGTGGAAGAATGTAGTGGAATACAATCGACCACTATTCTTCCTGAAAAGTTGCAGTTCCAATTGGAGCAACAAGAAAAACATGGGCACATCCTTCTACCAGTTGAGGCCTCTGCTTCCATCCCGCACATGCACAATGAAGCAGAAGTATCAACTTCTTCTACTGGTAAAACTGCAAGACATTCTCACGTGAACTCACCTGCAATGGGTAGTGAAGGTGAATTTGACTGTACTGTGTATTCCTTCAGAAGCTCTGCCTCCTGTGTTATAGACTCGACACACGAATCCTACCTTAATTACGAATCCTACCTTAACTTTTGATTTTTGGAATGTGCTTACATCTACCTTAATTTGACATCCTACCAAAGACAGGCACTTCAATTACTTTTTCGTGCGATGTTTGAAAGTTATATTTGTGAGTATGTCGACACCAATCTCATAAGGTCTGATTCTTTAATCTCTGGTAAAAGCATTCGGCCTGATCTGATCCAAGCAATTCAAACTTTTCAGGTGACACTTTTTGCTGTACATTGTGCTGGGTGTTTCTATTATTCGTCTGGCTGCACATCATCATAACAAGAGGGCTACATGGATAGGATCAGCTCATCAGCCTTTTGACGATTTCCAACATATTAGCATCTGGATTCGTTATGTCTACTCTACATACGGGGCTATTAATACCTTGTCAACCGTTGGCTATATATGGTGATTTGCATGCAGTCAACCAGTATGAAATGATTTTCGACATCTTCTACATGTTCAATATAGGCCTCACTTCATACTTGATTGGTAACATGATCGACCAATTAACTTGGTGGTCCATGGAAGCAGCCGGACTAGAAGATATGTAAGCACCA
>ONZK01003267.1:0-25556 GCA_900322385.1 Pharnaceum exiguum
TCACGTTGATGTTTATAACAGGCAGCGCCACTAACCTTTGACACCACCAGCGAGTAGCGACCCTTTATTTTTCTTTTTTTTGTTCAAAGGGTATGATTGGAAAAAACACGGTTTTTTGGTGTACATAACAATTTAATCTGGTGTGCAAATGAGGACCCTAAAGGAATATACTAGTGCCTTTAAAATATCAATTTAATGGTAGTAATGTATCTTGTGGTAAGTTAAGGTCGTACTAACTACTAAGATATCAATTATATATCGTAGTAATGATTTACCTGTGGTCTAGCTTTAGAAAAATTATCTTGGTTGTAAAATGTTGACCACAGCACTTCTTTTACAAAAACAGGTTACTACAACCTTTATAAGACGATAGAGTCAAACTCAAGAGAGTGAACCAAGGTACTTGGGGTGTGATCATTAACGCCCATCATATTGAATTTGCATTCTTTATGCTTTTTGAGACATTTCAAAGAACTGAATGATATTCGTTGAGCTCATTGTTAGTTGTTGCCATTAGCTGCTTAGGCCTTATGGAAACCCATATTCGAAATGGAGAGACCCGGGCAATGGACATGACCGGCCAGATGTACCAAAAAGACTCTCGCAGATTCTGCAGCAACCAACTTCAATTCAAATGCTTCATGAAAATGTTCAATGTAATATCACATAAGTGCAACCCAAGAGGTGTTAGCCCACTGGTAAATACTCCGTAAGTTATAACTTGTTCATCGGGTCTTGGGTTCAAACTCTTGGGGAGCACCAATAATATTAGCACAATCTATCGGTTTTTCGGGGTAAGGTTGCGTTCATCAAGAGTTTGTTGTTATATATATGGATGATGTGGAACTGTTATTAGTTTTTGACTTCCGTTATTAAGCAGGATCATAGATAATATTTGATTTATATCCTCTTCATGTTACATGTCCTAGGATTGAGACAATTCCTTGTTAAATTAATCCCCATAAATTTTTAAATCCACGTACAAAACAAATGGAAATCACGGTGGGGGTGGATTCTAAATTAAAATTTGCGGTGATTTTTCAAATGAATCTATGAATATAAAGCTTTAGTATAAATAATCAAGATTGATTACATTCCTGAAGAATGATACTATACATTTTCCTGTGAGGGATGAGAATGGTCCATCAACTGGACGATTAACCTCATGTGGATTGGAGTTCAACTTCTGATATTCGCAAATGCCTTGTTTATTTACCTTTCTCAAGTTGATATAGCTCGGCTACTATTGCCAAGAAATTCAGTTAAAAGCTTATCTTAACGAGCAGAGGACTTTAAACTTGTATCTTTCCTTCCTCATCCTTGATTAAGACTAGGTGATCACCATCCCTAATCACCTCAATGCTATCAATTTCAGCACCAAATTCGTTTTCCACCTTGAAGGGTAGAAATCCAAACTTCTGAGCAGCTACATTTCTTAGCTCGTCAAAACTGTTTGGTAATGCCACAACCTTTTTAACCAACTGTCCATCTTGAGCGAAGCAAACGATCACCCTAGGAACTGCAGGATGCTCAACTATGTCTCTATTTCTTGCGTAGTCTCGACCAACTATTCCGAAAGGATCTCTATCGTATCCAGTTTGAGCTGCTGTTATAACTCCAAACAGTGAGTTTCGGAAATTATTAGCCTTTCTCCTTAACCCTATGGATGGTGCTAAAACGGCTGGTGATGCTGCTGCTCCATCCCTCGACAAAATCAGCCTATCTACAGCATGAGGTAGTGCCGGCTCACTTGTAAACCTTCCAAGGAACTTCCTCTGGTTGCTATCTTCTGGAAAAATTGTCATGCCTGATTGAGGCTTCGGCCCTGCCTTGGCTTTGAAAAGGGCAAGTATCTCTTCATGAACTTGTTGTTCCGCAAGGTCACGTGGTGTCCAGCCTTGGAGGTCTGGCTTGTCAATGTCAGAATCTTGTTCTAGCAGGTACTTTACAACTTCAAGGTTCCCTTCAGTGACTGCCACGTGAAGGGCTGTGCCGCCATTGAACTTGGTCATAGTTACACAGGGGAGAGTAATGTCAACACCATAGCGGACTAGCTTCTTGAGTAGGTCTAGGTTGTTTTGCTCGGCTGCCAGGCAAGCATATAAACCAACATCAGCAGCACGGATGTTGGCCCCATATTCTCTTAGTAATTTCACTACTGCTTCATGATCGCGTTGCAGGGCCTCCCATAATGGTGTGCTCCCTTCTTGATCTGTAAACCAACAATGACACTTGACATCAAATTGCCAATTTTCTTGGAAGAAATTAACCTTTTTTGCTGTCTGCTCCGCTCTATTAAGTCCTGAAACTTTTTTTAGGGTGTGTGTGTACGTTGTTGCTTTCAGTTGTAACTTGTAAGATTATAATTCCAGCTTAATACCTCTGCAATCAGGATCCGCACCATAGTCTAGTAGGAGTTGCACACATTTCTCACTTCCATTTGATGCTGCAATGAGCTGACATTCCAATGAGGTAAGGTTATTAGTATTTAGTGCACTAACAAAAACACAAAAGAGTAATAGGTGAAGATATTTATCCTCAAAAGAAAAAAAATTGTGTAAGCTGTGGCTCCAATGTCAATAACGCATTTGAGAGCAAGTAATATACCAGAGCTGTTCTCCCCCCTTCCTCTGATTCATTTGGATCGAGTCCTTGTTTTAGCAACCGATGCATCAAAGTGTCATCCCCACGAATCGCTGCGAAGCATAAACTCAGTGGTAGATCGAGCTTACCACGACCCATCATCTTCTCTATCTCAGCCAAGCTTTCCCTTACAGATTCATGCTTTTGATCTTTCAGATGCTGCAAACCACCACAAAAGGAACATAACAGTACAGTACAGTGAGCAAATACCGAAATGTTGTTACAAATCTTTTGTTTCTTTGATAGATTAATATCATGCAAGTAATGTCTTGAACTAACCTGAAGCAGGTTGTTCATGATTATATTCCCATCTCCGACATTTGCCTGCACAACATTTAAAAATGTTGTGCGATTGATCCTCAGCAACTGACTGAGCCGCTTAGTCCTTACAGTAAATATCTGCGGTCTGTAACAAAGTACTCCAATCTCACCAAATATGTCTCCTTTCTTAACCTTCCCGACAACCTGAAAGAATGGAGTAAGAAAGCTAGTTATTAGAAGATAAACTGCATATCAAATTATTTACTTGCGTGCATTGTAATTGACTTGACTTGCCTGTTCAATTCCATTCTTGGATTGTATAAGATCCTGAAACAATCATTACATCATCATTAGTACGTTAGAGGAAATGAAGATAGCTAAAAAAATATAATGATTCTTGTATATTTTGGTTAAGATTACCGCAGCACCATTGACAATTATGTAGAAGTCTGTTGGAGCCTCATTCTGAAGGGTGACATCCTCATTTGGTGAAAAAAACTCAGCTTTCATCTCTGACACCTTTAAGCACATAACAGAAAGATTGCAATTTGTCAGGCAGTTAAAATGATTATTGTTGATAATCAATAGTTCAAAATTCTGGAATAATCTTGATGTTTGGCTACCAGTTGAAAAAGCAGGTCGTTGGACACACCACGAAACAGGTAAACGCTATCAACGAGCGTGTAAAACAGGTGAACCGAAATGCTTGATCTGATGGCTTTAGGCAATGAATCAAGAATTTCTTGCTGCTGAAGACCCTCGGAATCTGTCCTGTACTTCAGGGAAATGTGTGCAAGCATCTGCTCTTGCAAGCGGAAAGGTAGTTGATGCCTTTGCGCAAAGCTGGAGGCTGCTTGAATTGTGTCTCTCTGCAAAGTTTACACAAAATAAACTTAGCAATCAAGTAGGCTAACAGTTGCACAATTGTGAACTGTAAGTTACAAATACTTGCACACAGAAATGTGTAGGTACTTGCACAGAGAAATACCTAAAAGAAAAAACATTTCAAGTTTGTGGCAGAAATTAGTGACATTTGTGGTAGACACTAAAAAGCAAGGGGAAGAGTGAAGACAGGTTTCATAAACTGTGCATATTACTAGACCGAGACTTGCATAAAATTTGAAGTGATGATGGTGCTTACATATCTTCTAGTTCGGCTGCTTCCATGGACCACCAAGTTGGTCATGTTACCAATCAAGTAAGAAGTGAGGCCTATATTGAACAGCATGTAAAAGATGTCGAAAATCATTTCATACTGGTTGACTGGATGCAAATCACCATAGCCAACGGTTGACAACGTAGTAATAGCCCAGTATGTAGAGTAGACATAACGAATCCAGATGCTAATATGTTGGAAATCGTCTAAGGCTGATCCTATCCATGTAGCCCTCTTGTTATGATGATGTGCAGCCAGACGATAATAGAAACACCCAGCACAATGTACAGCAAAAAGTGTCACCTGAAAATTTTGAATTGCTTGTATGCATCATATTAAGCCGAATGCTTTTACCAGAGATGAAGGAATCAGACCTTATGAGATTGATGTCGAGATACTCACAAATATAAGTTTAACACATCGCACGAAAAAGTAATTGAAGTGCCTGTCTTTCTCCAATCTGTTTCGATTGGTAGGAAGTCAAATTAAGGTAGATGTAAGCACATTCCAAAGTTAGGGGTAGAGAATAGGCACTCTGAGAAAACAATATGCACCTGGAAAAGAGTTGACTAACTCTCCGTAGACGCCACAGACGAAGCATGCTGAAAACACCATAGGTTTGGCTGGATTTTGGAAACATTCTCTGAGCAAGTTCAGAGGGAATAATGGAGATCACATCAAACACCATCCTAAAGCTTAGTGCATATTTCTTGGCAATCTTTTTTGGATCATCAACAAGTAGGTACGTTTTATCATCAAGGTATGCTACGAAAAACGATAGAATGATATCCAGAAAAAAGAATCCGTTGACAACATTGTCAATTGTCGCGATTGGTTGCATAGGCTTCAACATAAATCCAAATTCAAATGGAGAGACCCAGGCAGTGTACAAGACCAGAAGCACCAAAAAAATCTCCCAGATTCTGCAGCAACATAACTCAATGTCACAGAAACGAAAGTTGACAAGAAATATAATACAGAATTATAAATGTCTTTAAATCATTACAAGGAATATACAAGGCCTTGATTTGTGTAGTCATTATAATGAAACCCTGCTGCAAGTACTATTATTTGAGCTTCCATTATTAATTAAGCGGGAAACTAGCTAGATACTGTTTGATTCTTATCCTCATTTCCTAACATGTTACATGTCCAAAGACTCCTAAGATAAAGTGTTTAGATATACAAGGGACTTTGTACCACATTGATAAATTGATAAAGCCTTGAGATGTTTACATCCTAAAGGGCCTCTCCACCTATATATCACCAATTTGTTTTAGGTTGAACCTCTCTTGTGTGGTGAACATCTCTTGGCCCACTAAACATAAACATCTATAAAGTAGTATGAAAAATTTGTCAACAATGATTAATCTAATTAACTTTGCAGGAATCGTCACTTGTCAGACAGTTAATCGGTATTTCTTAAAAACAGTTCGTCTACTGGATAGAACTCTTTTAATTTCAACGTATAGAAATAGAATCCAAAGTTAGCTAGATATCAGAAAGACGAAAACTTGTTCTTAGAGCCTCACTGTCTCAGTAGTGCTATACTACTATATCATAAAAGTCAAAAGTTTGACTTTTCACAATGAAAACACAATCTCTCTATGTAACTCCTATGGAATTCAGAAAATTCTCAGTTGTGTGTTTTGTTCGTCTGTAGTGCTAGTGTTCATTTCTTTTCAGTTCATTTTAGTTTTTTTTTTCCATTCAGTTCAAATTTAGTTCAAATTTTTCCATTCGACCAAAACACACCCTAAAATAGAGGAAACCAAAAGCCTTAAGTACATGGAGCCTAGCTAATTTAATTCTCCTTGCTGGAATATCAGAACTCAGAAGTCAGAAGTGTTACTTTCAATACACGTTTTTTCCCTTGTCAACTTTCATTTATTTGGTACGTATTAATTCGTTATAAGCAAACTTATAAGCAGCCAAAACTACAATTAAACAAGAGGATGAGATGTCATAGAAAGTTACATGACATGATGACAAACTACATAGCAACAACTCAAGAAATGCAGGAAAAGGGTAATTAAGAAGGCGATCAAAAGAAAGACGTACTACCTATGGCGAGGATCAAAGGGTGAAATGACAAATCTTCTAAGCTTAACACGGCCATGGCTTCTTGCTCCAAGAGATGGCAAAACCTCAGCTGTGAGATCATTATAAGAAGCTGCTCGGCTTGACTGATCTTGTTCAGTTCCAATGGCACTTACTTTGTCTTTTGAGCGCCCAAACACCAATATGCTACTGAGTCCACGCCGCATTATGTTGTCCTTTTCTCCAAAAGATTTCTTCTCTTATCTTTTTCAGTGTCTCTCTTTCTGTTTTTCCTTTCAATTCCTGTCGATCTGTAATGTCTTAAGTACTGTTATCGGTTCTCATTCCTCACACCGTCTTTTATTTGGCTTATTTATAGTGTTGTTTTTCTCTTATAATAATATAGAAATAGGTACTAGTTGTTGACTAAGTTGTGATTTGACACAGCTAGCTCTAGCTAGGACATTGTTACCTCTTGGAGTATAAATTACACATGGTATCACTTTTATCACTTCATGTGTCACCTTCAAGAGAAAGACCTCTTGATTAGACGACAAGATTAACAACAATCTTAAAAGCTAATGGGATATGCTAATTAGAGAAAAATGAATAAACAATTAAGGGACATGGTTGCCGATTAAGGGAAAGCAACTGAAAATTAAGATAGGGGAACCTCGTCTTGAGATATGAACCTCTAACTAGTCGGTCTTCATGACCGAGAAAAGATACGGAAAAATTGAAGGATATTTGGCTAATACTATTTAGATAGCGTATAAATATATTGCTTATACCGATTTGTTTTTCCCTTTTTTTTACGAGGCCTATAGTAGGGAGGCAATGGGACTGATAAATGTAGTGCTCAATCCTCTTATGCTACTCATAAAATTGTTAGCATTTTCCTTTCCTTTTTTAATATTGTCTCTACATACCAAATAGTGAAGCACAAAATATTTGGATGTAATGTAAAAAAACTAGTGCCTTAAAAAATTTAATAGTAATGATTGTAATTATGTATCTTGTGGTAATTTGGAGTTAAGGTCGTACTAAGATATCAATTGTATATTGTGGTAATGATTTACGTGTGGTCTAGCTTTAGAAAAATGATCTTGGTTGAAGATATTGGCTGAGTTTGGGGTTACTGTCAAGTGTTGTGCTGTAACAAGTGATGTAGCTGTGAGGTGCTGCAGCTGTGGCTGAAAGTGCTTTCACCTATAGATGGGGAAGAGGTGAGGTGAAAAAACAGCTTTCAAATCCTAAATTTGGAAAGTGCTTTCACTCAAAGCACTTTTGAAAAATATGCCAAACACCCCAAAAAAATAAAAGTGCTGCCGAAAGCACTTTGAAAGCACTTCAACTTCAACCCCAAACGCACCCATTGACCGCAACACTTCTTTTACAAAAAAGGTAACTACAACCTTTATAGACGATAGAGTCAAAACTCAAAAGAGTGAACCGAGGTACTTGGGTGTGATCACGGTGATTAACGCCCATTGAATTTGCATTCTTTATGCTTTATTTTTGAGACAATTCATTATCGTTCTTAGATCCTCTGGCCCTCTAGTTAAGATCGGGGCTCAATCTAAACGGCCTTCTTGGCCCCTTTTAATTGACCTGCCTTTTGTCATAGAAAATTACTCTCCTCCAGGACCGGTAGGCCTGGCTATTAGATCACGCATCTCCAATGTGATCCCACACTATCATTATCTACAAAATTTGATCTTTGGTCGGCTAAATAAACTACTCGTATCTATTAGTATTGATTTTTATTTTAGGTTGTTTGGTTGGGAGCTTATTCAGCCGGAGCTTAATTCACCAAAAAAATTAAGCTCGTACACATGTTTAATGAGGGGATTGTTTGCCGATTTATGTAGCATGGACCAAAAAATTAAGCCCTACATTTGGCTACACCAGAAAGTCAAATCTGTGCGTTACTAAAATTGAAGGACTTCAATTTTTCTACATTTAAGTCGTACTTAAGTCAACGGCTGACATTCATTGACGCATTGTGAAGTTGCTCTTACATCTGTTAATTACGCCACCAACCTGGGATGTTGCATGTGCCCGTGCTACAAGTATGTTGCAGGGGGCAATAAGTGAGCGTACGAATTGAATTTTACGAAGTACTACAGTACGTGCCAGTGCATTTTGTTTTTTGACAATTGCCGGTGCATCTTATAATTAACTCGACAATGGTGCACGAAAACGTCCAATCTGAACTATTTACTCTGTTTAGCAATAACGCATCTTCACTTGGATTATGTCATGAACCTAATTCTTCAGAAATGGTTTGTGATTGGCGTCGTTGGAGTTGTACTTATCCAGAATGTTTTCTAGTATAATAGAACTTAATCAACTCATACTGTCGTAAACGGATGTCAGGAGACAACAACCCACCCTCTCAAATCTTAATACTATACTATAGACAGTTGACGATTGCTTTGACATCATAGTATATGATAATACGACCCATACAAATTTTGAAATATGCCTTATTTTTTCTTCAATTATTTTGTTGTGTAATGGATTAGCTATTTGGCACATGCCCCGTTATGGCGTCCCGTCAATCCCGTCTTGGCATTTCTTGTTCAACAGACGACAGGAGCACTTGGGAAGTTGGCAGAACATCTTTTCTCCTTGTTAACATTTGTAATACGTTTAACATTCATTGCATCTAATGGAAATTATTCGAATTTCAAGTTAATGGCACCTATAGACTATAGTATGTAAGAACCACTTTAGGTACTTCAACTTAAGCCATTGTGTCAAACAACTTTGTTAAGTATGATAAGCCAGGAGGTGAAAACGAGATAGTAACACTACATTGATTACTTTACCTCAAAGTTTTTTCATACTGTATCTGTCAGACTGTTACACTCACTGAAACAATGCAAAAATGACTTTACAGGACGATTCAAAACTCTTCCTACCTACCTCAGTCGTATTCACATATTTTGATGGGAGATGGCAACATCTACTCAAAATCCAACTCCCAATCGGCCAACCCTACAAGCAGAATGATAAGAAAAATATTAAAGGCTCAGTTAGTTTCATTCTTTATCAAAACAAGATGATCACCATCTCTAATTGCCTCAATGCAATCAATTTCAGCACCACATTCTGTTTCGACTCTGGATGGAAAGAATCCAAACTTCTTAGCAGCAATATCTAGCAGCTCTTGGAAACTATTCGGCAACAACACCACCTTCCTAACCACTCCTCCTTCTGTAGAGCAACTAATGATCACCCTAGCAGGAGCGTTACGGCTCTCAACAGCTTCATTATCCCTTTGAAAACTTCTCTGATCAACAGCAGAAAGCAAATCGCTTTCTCCATTTTGAGCAGCTGATATGACTCCAAAGAGCGAGTTCCGGAAGTTATTAGCCTTCCTGCGTAACCTCATTCTTGAATTTACAGGGCTATCCTGAGGCAAACCCAAGTATTCTTGGCTTATATGAGGCAAAGTTGGATCACTAGTAAACCGTCCCAAGAACCGCGCTTTGTGGCTGTCCTCAGAAATTGTGACTGTCGTTTGAGGCTTAGGCCCTAGCTTAGAATGGAAAAGGGCAGTTATCTCTTCATGTGCTTGTTGCTCGGCCAGGTCACGGGGTGTCCACCCCTGGAAATCCGGCTTGTCAATGTCTGATCCTTGCTCAATAAGGTACTTAACTATCTCTATGTTTCCTTCACTAACTGCCACATGCAGGGCAGTACCACCATTGAACTTAGGCAGGGACAGTTCACCTCTAGGTATAAAAGTTGTAGTGGCTACTGGTAGGGTGATGTTACCACCATAATGAACTAGCTTTTTGAGTAGGTCTAGATTGTTCTGTTCAGCGGCTATGCACGCATATAGACCGACGTCACCTGCACGAATGTTGGCACCATACTCCTTCAGAAGTTTCACCACCGATTTATGGCTTCCTTGAATTGCTTCCCATAATGGTGTGCTCCCTTCTTTATCTGTAAAATGGAAACCATTAACAAATACAGATATATATGAGGACAATTGAAGTTATCTTAGCCTTTGATAAGCAAATGATTAAGAACAAGGATAAGACAAGACGTCAAGACTAGAAGAATCAAAAGATGAACTAACTGGTATGACCAGGTTATATAGCAAGAGTCCAATTCCAAAACTTAAAAAAAAAAAAATAAGGAAGGCTTGATGCTTATCAACCAAAGCCCTCAAGTCCTTATAGATTTGATTCATATTGCCTTGTGGTTGGTCATCAATGGTATAATAACGGTTCTAAGAGTACAGGTTTCAGTTGTGCACTGCAAAGTTGATCATTTACCTTTGCAATCAGGATCAGCACCATATTCAAGCAGGAGATGCACGCATTTCTCATTTCCATTTGAAGCTGCAATGTGCTGCAGCAAGATTGTAAGAACTATTAGAAACCAAAAAAGAGGTATATTTTGCTTCAGTTCACTATTAATGCAATTCAAGCGTCAAAAACGTACTAAAGCTGTCTTTCCACTATCCTCTGATTCATTGGGATCGAGTCCTTGTTTCAACAACCGATGCATCAATGCATAATCCCCTCTCATGGCAGCAAAACATAAGCTCAAAGGTAAATCCAGCCTGCCTCGACCGAGCATGCTCTCTATCTCCACCAAACTTTCCTTTGTGGTATCGGTCTTCTGGTCTTTCAGGTGCTGCCAGGGGAAATCAAAATCGACGAATTAAGGGCCAAATGTTGTGACATGTGAACCATACCAAATTCGTAGGTGTACTCCACAATGTACTGCCTCCTTACAAACCTGAAGAAGGTTGTTCATGATTATGTTCCCATCCCCTATGTTGGCCTGCACAATATTCAGAAAAGCTGTGCGGTTTATCCGTAGCAATTGGCAAAGCCGCTTGGTGCGGACTGTTAAGAGCTGTGGTCTGTAACAAAGTACTCCAATTTCGCCACATATACTCCCCTTCTTAGATTGTCCAACAATCTGTAACACAACAAAAAGTTCCCACCATGATTATCATGTCTGACTTGATAGATATTTTTCATCAGAAAACCAGACAGATTGCAGTTAAGTACTTGCCTGTTCAACTCCATTTATGGATTGGATAAGATCCTGAAATTAAAACTCCTTGTCATTAGAACTAGTTCATCAAATTTGGTCGCTGATAATTGACCAGACACATAATGAAACTCACCACTGAACCACTGACAATGATATAAAAGTCAGTTGGAGCTTCATTCTGGAGGATAACATCTTCATTTGGTGAAAAGAACTCTGCTTTCATCTCTGATACCTTCAGACATGTACACAGAAGAAAGTTTTAAGTCAATCAAAAGATTATAAACTACAAATCATACAAATTTTTCAGCATAATCGTGTGGGCTACCAGCTGAAAGAGGAGGTCATTGGACACACCACGGAACAAGTAAACCTTATCCACCACGGAGTAGAAAAGATGAATTGAAATACTTGATCTTATAGCTTTAGGCAAAGCATCTAGAATCTCTTGCTGCTGGAGCCCCTCAGAATCAGTTCTGTACTTCAGGCAAATGTGTGCAAGCATCTGCTCTTGTAAACGAACTGGCAGTTGGTGCCGTTGAGCAAAACTAGATGCTGCTTGAATGCTATCTCTCTGCAAGTCGATACATATAGTAAATTACAAAGGATACAGAACAAAAGATCCCTACAAATGAAACTACATTGGTGTATGTAAGTATTTCTGCAAAATTATGAAAAGTCAGAATCTTACATATTTTCTAGTGCGGCTACTTCCATGAACAACTAGATTGGTCATGTTTCCAATCAAGTATGAAGTGAGTCCAAGGTTGAAAAGCATGTAGAAAATGTCGAAAATCATCTCATATTGGTTCACAGGGTGCAAATCACCATAGCCAACAGTTGTCAGAGTAGTGATAGCCCAGTAAACTGAAATAACATATCTATGCCATATGCTGAATTGAAGAAAATCTTCCATGGATGCCCCTATCCATGTAGCTTTTCTATCATGGTAATGCGCAGCGATATGGTAATAGAAACACCCCGCACAGTGTACTGCAAAAAGAGTCACCTATGATGACAAAAACATCTGATTATATTCTGCAATCCAAAGAATAGGCACACAAATACTTAAAATCAGAAGTTCCTTCAGATTTGTGTCAAGAAACTTACAAAAACAAGCTTAACACATCGAACCCAAAAGTAGTTGAAGTTCCGATCTTTCTCCATCCTGGAAAAGAGGCGACTGACTCTCCGTAGACGCCAAAGACGAAACATGTTGAAAACTCCATATGTTCGTTGAGAAGCAGGATATATCCTCTGAACAAGTTCAGAAGGGATAATAGAGATGACATCAAATATCATCCTAAAGCTTAGTGCATACTTCTTGGCAATCATTTTCGGCTCGTCAACAAGTAGATAAGTCTTTCTATCTAGATATGCAACAAAGAAGCTGAGCATGATATCTAAAGCAAAGAATCCATTGACAACATTGTCTATGACAGAAACCGGCATTCTTGGCTGATTGAGGAACCCAAATTCGAAGGGGGAGATCCAAGCTGTGTAGAGTACTAGAATTACCAAAAATGTTTCCCATCTCCTGCAAAATTTCAGCAAACAAATTCACTCTATGCTCACATAGTCACAATCCATGATTTTGAAAACATTCACCTTTCTACACCCCCATCCCCTCCACAACCAGATTATGAAAAGAAAATAAAAACAAGGGTAAATTTAGAAATTTTAAAATTTTCAAATTATGGAACTGCATTAGATGAATTTGGCTTGAAAATCCAAAATGTTTCATGATGCCCAAATATAAATTAAGGTTAAGGTAACATGAGTGTCCAAACTACAAACACATAGCAAAGTTTCAATCAACATTTATTCACATACCCTCAAATCAAGGTGAAGGACATTGGGTGGGGGGGTGGGGGGTATGTGCTCATTTAAGCAGCATACCTTACCTATACCAATACTGCACATGTTATGTACCCTATTAAAAAGGGAAAAAAACATGATTTCAATGGCAAACTGGCAACATAGAGAAGTGGCCGGTCAACTCAAAATCTTGTTCTTACTCCCCTGCTCAGATAATGCTTGTCAACAACAGTCCCCACAAAAAAATAACAGAACAACAAAACAAAGCGAATTATACCAATGCGCGCAATTAGTGTGAACCAAACATCAAACCTATGTAATTTCAAGTTATACGCAACCTTACCTTAACTTCAATTGCTAACAAATTAAACTATACGTGAAAACAAGCTAAATAACCAACAAAACCAAATGCCAATAGCAAAGAATAGAACATAGAAAATCAAAACCTATCGTCACAAATTGTTGTATGGCTAAGGAAAGCCGGAAAGGGAAGGGGAAAAAGTCCAGAATTCAGACTAACCGACTAAAAGATAGAGATAAGAAACGTGACTGACCTGTAACGTCGATCAAAGGGTGAAATAACGAATTTCCTAAGCCTAACACGGCCATGGCTACGAGCACCAAGAGAAGGCAAAATCTCAGCCGTTAGATCAAACTCATGTCCTGCATGGCTTGAACCTTCGTACTCAGCTTCTGCTGCTACTTCATGAATTCCTCTAATATGATCATTATTATTCGTCCCTCCAAATAACAACTTACTACTAAACCTACTCACCATATTTAATTTCTTAGCTTAATTTCTCACTTCTACGTACACTTTACTATTTTCCTTTCTTTTTCTTTTTCTTGCTGTTGTGCTTGCTCTTGGTTTTCCTGCTCTATGTCTAATAACAAAACTGTGGGTGACCGTTGTTTGCATTTATACAACATCATGAATGAATGATATATAGTATCAATGCAATGGTGGGCTCTGAATTTAATTTTGATGATCAGGTATTTGTCACGTCTTTGCTCATCTGTGTACGTACATCCCTCTACGAATTTAATGAGAAAGTTGCAGACTTGGAACTCAAAAAATAGCAGTCATGTGAGGTGAGGCACTAAAATTGTTATACTTGTTTCTTTTGTTTCGTTCAGTGTGTTTCTTGCCCTATGGCTACGAGGCTTCGACGTTACGTACGCCTTGCCCTGTTTTCTGTAGAAGACGCCTTTTTGTTTTTTGAGACAAAAAAGAAAACAAGAAACCAGTTCTTGGATTGGATTTAGTACCGTATCCTATGTTCGTGGTCTTGCTTTTCATCGATTGTGGGCTTGTGGCATCGATTGTCTTATATTAGGTGTTCATTTATTGGTCCGAATATTGGAATTCATTATAATTTATAATTATATGAAGTAATTTATTTAGATAAAAAAAGATGAAGTCCTATATCTAATCAGAGTCTACGCACACACATAATTAACTGAATTTTATTAAAAGAATTTCGTGTCACCAAAAATTTTAAGTAATATATTAGAGTTGCACATTAAAAAGGAAAATTATAAATGAAGTCGTTAGAAAGAAAATTACATTGTTTTTTTATTGCACGCCGCGAGTGAAGCTCCGACTACATCCGATCAAAACTGGGTGTATATGCTGAGACTCAAAATCGACACTTGGCCACCTCGCTTAAGCGAAATAGAGGTGTTTATCACTCCAACCAATCCCACATTACTTAATCTATTTGGAATTAGTGTGAGTACAAGTGTACAACCAAACATCAAACTTATGTATTAGCGAAGAAGAGAGAGTTGCTCAAGTGGTAGAGAGCACACCTTCAACTTTTAAGATTGGGGGCTCGATTCTTACCGGTCTCAGTGCCTCCTTCCACACAAAAAAAAAAGTGTATTAGCGATAATTTATAGCAGAATTGTTATTATATTGTAGGCTTCATAAGAATCGCGCACAATTGTTCATGTAGATGCGAGAGAAATGCTTTATGCATGCACATTTTGAACTAGAGAGAAATTATTCGAGCAAATACTGGTCGAAAAGAGGTTAAATGTTCAATCCCAATCTCTTTTTCTACCAATCTCAATTAACGACAATCTGAATGAAATAAGTTACTGATTAGACGCTGAAGAGGGTGTGTGTCGATTAGGCGGTGCCATGATTGTTTTAACTTTCAAGTGAGTGTTAGTTAAGCTCCGAGATTACAGTTAACATGATGGCAAGACGAGGTCATCAAATGTCAACAATGACCCACAACTGTCAGGTGAGATCCTAAGCGAAAGAACACCCGTCATGTGCTCGCCACCAAGTTAGGCATTAATTGGTGCTTCATTAGTGGTGTGAATGAACCAATGGATAAAGCTAAGTAGCTAACCACAGTTTGCTTGCAGACAAACTCACATTCAGATCAAAAGTATGGTCATCAGGTCATGTTGAAATTGATTTGTCTTCTGTAGGTCTATTATTATTGCAAACTGTTTGCGTATCAAAGTGACAACAGAATGTCACAACTCACATGTGTGGTTGCTGCCGTTGGCCATTGACTGAGCATTGCTCAGGAAAGCTTCTCGTAAATTTCAATTGAGGGTAACATCAACCCAGTGTAATCCCTAGCTAATGGAGGGTGCTGGAGGATGAAATAAATAGATCATTTACATATATTTCTATTGAAGGTAACATTTTTACATATTTTCACCTCAAGGAAAAACAGTTACGGCAATCGACAGCTTAATGCTACCCTATCACGAAAAGCTTCAGCGCCCCTGATGGTGAAGTATTAATTACAGGAATTACGAATCTTATTCATCAACAATCCTGTTACAAGAGCTTGAGCATCTTTAGTCGCTCTTCATGCTCCGGATCTAGTTTGGGTGGGGTGTAACACCCATGGAGATCCTCCACAATGTATTCCTGAACAAACAGAAAATAACAAAGGTCACATGACTGTTACCAAATTAACTGCCCAGCAGCCCAGACACCTCTCTGAATAGACATTCCCCGATTTCCCCCAACTCCCTAAAGCACTTCATGTATCAGTTCTGACCCAGTATCCAAAAACTGCCTAGAGTAAGATGGATCCGTTTAGCACTGCCACAGTAGCATTATCAGTGCGGACAAAAAGCCATATAATTCTTAAAACCCAATTATTAGCTGCAGGAAAAATGACATTATATTTTCTGTGCAGAAAATATCATCAAATATCTATGTAATTGCACTATTGCAGTACCGTGACACATTGACATTTGCATTACAGGAATGCCAATAGCCACAATACTAGCTTCCACAAAACCATAGCCCATGGTATTTTATACAGTAGAACTAAGATATGATGAAGGATGCAGTAAACAAAAAATTAGAGCAAGAAGACGCCAGAACATGTACCAACCTTTGTGAGCTCCCTCTTTGTCAGGATATGGTAGTGTCTTTGCCAGATTCTCTGGACAGCCATAGTGGCAGCAAGAAATCCATAGGCGATGCCAAGAATTGCAAAGATTACCACAAATACAATGACTAGTACAAAGCAAGCTTCCATAGATGCTGGGAAGCAATCCAATATACCCCATCCGTAACAGCAGTTTTGGCAACCAGCCATGCGTGGATCATTACCATTTAAGGCGGAGCAGTGAAGAATGAGACCACAAAATCCAAGAAGCACAAAGAAAGTTACAACGCCTGCCAATGTAAAGAAAATCAAGAGATGAGAGCAAGAGATGTGAGCAATATCACCAGAGGTAATCATTACCCAATACAACAATAAGCGAGAGATAGATGCTCATAAAAAGAACAACAGAAGCATGAACAGAGACAAAAAAAAAAAAAAAGGGATTATTATCTAAAGATAAAAATGCATACCACCCACTCCAGCAGAGAAAATGGCAGCTCACAACATTCACAGCTTTTAAGAGCATACTACATTTTCAAGAGTTCACTGCAACACCCCCGCCCCAAAAAGAAAAAAGAAACGCACTCACCAGGAGAATATGCTGAGGCATTAGGTTGTAGAAGAGAGAAAAGAAAAAGTTTTTCAACCAGTTCTGATCATAATTCAAGTTTGCACTAGTAAATTAGGATGATTATTAGCTGAAAGCTCATCAGTAAACAAAAATATTCCTCAGTCCTATACTTCCGACATGGGTTTTAACAGGCGCACCTCAGGCACCCGAGGCAGGCGTCATATTAATGAGAGGCGCGGCTTTTTTGTATTGCCAATGTAATTAAATTGAAATCCGGGGGGGTGGGGGGGGGGTCCAACTGGTGCCAAAGCTCGCCCTGCGCATTGGTTCATTGAGGCGCGCCATTTGGCCTAGGTACCCTTAGAGCTAGCCTTTTACCCTCAAGTTCAACTATTCCTGGGCTTAGCCCCATACCATGACATCTACCATAGGCCAAGGTGGACAACATCTATCGCTGCAACATTACTTACTGCAAGTTCACGCTAAAAAATAAAGATAAAGTGCTAAAGAAAGAAGTACACATATTTACCAATGCAATAGTAGAATGGTATCGGATGTTTTGACAATATTCGATCCCATCCGTCGCTAAATGAATTCCTAAAAGCCCCATCTTTGTCCATGAAATACGCGAAGGCCCCCATAGCAGCAATTGCCTGATAGCATAAACATCTCTTAGACAGTGAAATGATTTTGATCATCAAAAAAAGAAGACAGTGATATCATTTCTATAATGATAAGCAAGCAGTCGAATCAGGCAGAGACTACATGAATGGCATATCATTAATACACTAGTGTAATATAAATGAACAACCAATTCATGAAATTATCATAACCAGTTGGATTTTGGGGAAATTAAAGAAGTCCTAACAGTCTTCTTACCACTTGGCTGGAATTCTATAACACGGGCTATAGTAAAATAGGCCATCAAAGTTCCAAATTCAAAGAAATACGGCATGATTGAAGAGAATGGAGTGACAAAGAAATACGACATGGCATCGTACTAAACACACATGTAAAAAAAACCATGAGGATAACTGGTGTCAATTGCAAAACTTGACGAGGAAATCAGCAGAAGCACTGTCTTTTACTGGTCTCAAGAACGCATGGCTGGAATATTGGTAAGGGACATCAATTAACATGCTATCCAAGTTTGCAGCTACAAAATTCACTATGCTCACAGCATTGACTCTGCATGTGGTCAAATATGTTACTGAAGAGCGATTTCTACACCAGAAAGCGAACCTGAAGCCATCACAAATGATAGACAAATAACACATTTGTGACTGCTTAAAGACATTTGACTCTCTTCAAAAAAGAACCAAAAAAATACATTTGACTCTAAAAGAGGTCAATGTCATAAATCTTGCTGCTAAGGTGATTGACTAGGAGAGAACTTGTATCATCACGAATTTTGGATTAAAAAAAAAGTGTGTCCTTAACGTATTCAAGGTTAAATATCTTGCTGATGAGGAGGCAGTTTATAGACTAGAAGCCACCTTGAATCCATCACGAATGATGGATGAAGTTTATCCTTGATACTTGAAAACAATTATGACAGCATATACCTGTGACATCACTAAACAGATACTTTGCTGGAACCAGTATAAAGAGAACCGATTACGAGCTAATCGAATCTCATGCTTAATCTTGACAGAATATCCAATGATTTCAAGAAGCACACTGACTTCATTTCACATATGCCATTCAAAAGCTAGACAAATTCAGCACCCCATACTATCCTCCCCATTTGGGTGTGAAACTAGATACCAGAATTCAAGCACAGAATTCTTTCTTTTTTCAAGATATTTTTTAAGAAGCAAGAATTGTTTCGTCTTTTACTATTCGTCGATTCTTTCTACGTGAGACGAGTTTCTGCCTCATACAGCTCAGGCCGAAGACCGGGGGAAGTTGAGAAGAGATGAGGAAACCCAGCAGCTTCCGGTCGGGGCGGGGGTTTCCAGTGAGCACGGATGAGGCGAAGCATCGATCCGCGAGGACCCGTAAAAAAAGGAATCTTAGTCTATGTCTTGGTCACCCCGAAGAGCTAGAAGCTAGAAGAAGACAGAAAGAGGGTTCCAAACAAATTTAAAGGCTCATCCTAATGCACATTTCTTCTCAAAAGCAAAAGGATGAACCACGTAAAAACAAGAGGTCATTCACTAGGCAAGGCGTAATATCTGCACAACCTATGTTTGCCATCTGTATGGACCACCAAGAGAATCACAACAAGCTTTATGTCAAAAATGAATCCCTCGCAACAAATAGCCAGACCACAGAGAGGGAGGGGAGAAGAAGGGAGTAACAACAATCAATGAATCAAACATTTGCTGGTACATACAGCAACAAAAAAGAAATATCAAAGTTGTTATTCACGTCATTCCAACATATGAACAGTTGACATTAAGAGAAGAAGGAGCTCAACTCACAGTTTGTACAGCCAAAAATACAAGGAGAACATCTCTAGCAACAAATAGCCTGAATTTTAGTTTACGCCAAGAGTTATCCTCAAATGATTCAACACGCAGATGAAATTGTGCCTTGCAAGTTGTGCAATGAGAAAATGCAAAACCTTCCTGTACGAAGTTACAGAAGTTAATTACATTTTGACCAAAAATTGCCTCGGTAAAAGGTAAAGGTGTAGCAAAACTAACCTTCACTGAACGCCAGTGATCAAGACAACAACGGTGAACAAACTGCTGGGTGCCTTTGCAAAGGCAAGGTGAGATCAGTTCATCATCTGCAAATCAGGCACATGCCATCAAGAAATGAATGCGTCACGACAAGGCTTAAAAACAAGAAAAGGAATGAGGGATTTTCATGATGAAATCACACTACAAACACTAACCAGGAAATAAACTAACTCATTAACCACTAGTGTACAAAACCTGCCCAAATGCCAATCAAAACTACAGATAACAAAAAATCACATACAAGACAACATCATCAATTCCAGAAAGACTCGATCAAAACAAATCACATAACAAATACTCCCTCAATCACAGACCCTCCACTGTTCCTCCAAATTAAGGCACCGTGTTCTGTAGGCCTAAACTGAACTCAATTCTAGTTACTGAAAGAAAAAAACGCAAAGGATGCCAATATCAATCACTTTCCTATTGAACTCATAACCTGATATCGAAATCCCAATCGTATCCTTCGAGATTTAACTAGCAGGAAACAAATCACCAACTTCCACAATTCATTCACCCCAGTTAATTCACTCCAAGGTCTACAACTCTCAATTAATCCATCCAAATCAAGTTGACCCACCCACCCACTCACCCAAATGCTCCCTCAACCCCCAATTCACTCCCTCCTTATCTTGCTAATTCAAATTGTCCCATACAATTCAACCATCCTAATACAAAGTTCCAACCTTTTGCTGAAAATCCCATTTGTACCCTTCAATTTCTCTCAAAACCCATATCCCCAATCCTACAACCAATCAATAAAAAAATCACAAAACTAAAAACTACCCAATTCACTTCTCCCCCTCACCAATCCAAATTGTATCCACCCTTCAACTCCCCACCAAAAATTAACAACAACCCACAAAGTAAAAACACAAAAAAGGATAAAATCTTTGGTGATAAAGAATGATGATACCCAATTCTTCACTTCTCCACCTTCCTAATCCAAACTCAACCTACCCTTCAACTCCCAACCAAAATTAACAACAACCCACTAAATTTCAACCAAAAACAAACACAACCCACAAATTAAAAACACAAAAAGATTAAAACTTTAATAGATTAGGAAGGATTGATGATGGTACCATCTTCACCATCACACTCGAGGCAAATGCGGCAAGAGGGATTACACCCAGCTTCAGGATCATCATCATCATCATCAGCATCATTAATGTTGTCACCATCATTCTTGACTATCTCCTGAGAGGAAGAGGACATGGGGATGGACACTGGGGGTTCAAGAAGGACTCCATTATCTCTCCCCCTCTTCGGCAACAGAGGATCGGTGTCTGTATCCGTGTCTAAGGCTGTGTCTTCATGGGCTGATGACGATGATGATGGTTGTAGTTGTACTTCTGATTTCATGATGTTTTTTTTTTTGGGTGTGATTATATAATTTGTTTGTGTGTGTTTGTATAATGTGTTGGGTTTTGAGGAGAAAATAAATTGTTAGGGGGTTGGGTGGATACTGGATAAGTCTACTGGGTTGAGAATTGAAAAGGATTCGGGATTTTGGGGTCTTTCTTTCTTCTTCTCTTTCTGTTGTGTTCTGTTCTGTTCTGTTCTTTCTCAATCGATTGGGATCTTTTACCCTCTTTTCTTTTCTGATTTTTAGTTTGTTTTACCACCAACGTTTCAAAAAAAAAAAAAACAATATTATTGGGTTTAATTTAGTAAAAAAAAATTTTAACCCGTTTCATATATGAGCTTAGATACTGATGATCAATTTTTTTTTATGACCCCTCAAGTTAACAGTAATTACCACTCGGCTAAATAATAATTAATGACCTCAATATAAAATAGTTCACTTAGATTTTTTTGGGGGGTGTTAAGGCCGAATCAAGCGTATGATTATGTAATGGTAGTGGTAATAGTATCTAATTTGGAGAGTAAGCTTAGGACTTTAATTCTTATGGAGGTGATGAGGGAGATTGGCAAAATTGATCGGTGTTTGAGAGAGGGATGGCGTACTGGCGTCTGAGGTGCCTAGTCTATAACGGGGCATGCATAGAAGTTAGTTGTACGATGGCTTGTAGTGCCTTTTTGACTCAAGTTAAGTAAAGTTATATTATGTTAAGTTAAGATAGATTTAATTGAAAAGAACGGGCCTGAAGGGCTCAATTCTCATGAGATTCAAATAATTACTCGATAAGATAAGGTGTTGGCAAAGACATGGCACCACTTTTCAAAAATAGAATTTCAAAGTTCAGAACAAATTAAGAGGAGCACTAACGAATACACTCCCACCTACTATTGTAGCCAATGGCTATGCCTAACCATAAAAAAAAAAGAGTAATCTTCCCATCTATATAAGGGGACTTAAAGTTAAAGGTACATATAAGAAAAAGGGGAATATGAACCAAGTCTACAAGTTCAACCTCTTGAATACAACCTTGTTCACTATATAACCACAATGATAACTACATTTACCTGTCAAAATAAAAAACACTAACTACAAGTAGTTTATATTTGTGAAAATATAGTAGAGAAGAAGTGCAAAGGAATAAGAGAGAAGTTACTCGATTGCGGTGCGATTTTTACAATGTTACTATGGCCTATTTATAGGCAAAAACAACAGGTACATTTACTGTTACCATTTAAAGCATACATTGTTCATTATTAACTATCACACGCAAGCCATTCATATCAATCCTTGACTTTCAACACTCCTCATTGAATGGGGTCAGAATCTTCTCCATTTGCCTTTAATAGGCCATCGTAACATTATAAAAATCACACCGCAATCGAGTAACTTTTCTCTTATTCGTTTGCACTTCTTCTCTATTATATTTTTCACAATATTTGATTTTTTAGTGTAGTTTGATAAAAAAAAATTATTTGAGGGAAGTGTAGTTTGATTTGATGTAAAAATAAGCAATTGACCAAATACACAAAAATTTAACACTTCACAATCGAGGATTTGAGTGTGTTGGGCTAGTAGCCTAGTACACTCCACAAGCTTTCCCAAGTCTAACTTAAGAAGAGTGGGCTGGGCTATTAAGCTCATCTTAAACAGTCTCTCATTTCATCATCATCTTTTACCAAGTACAACAAACGTACAATAACCCAAACAAAATCTAGTCCTTTCTTCTTCAATGTTATTGCTGTTGTTGTCATCACACTATAAATAATCAACCAAACTCCCCCAACACAAATTGCACCTAAGCCTAGCCAATAGCCATCCCTTTGGTTACCATTTCTAGAGAGAGAAAGGATTACAAAGTCTTAACCAATTACTCACTCTCTTCTAAATATCTTCCTACATTGCATTTCATTTTATCCTTTTTTTTTCTCTTCTTACAATAATAATATCCCTTTTTTTAAAATTGTGTTTTTCTTGTGTTTAGGGTTAGTGGGGGCCTGAGGAAATTTTCAAAGAAACAATTTTAAATCTTTATTTTTTGACAAAATCCCAGTTGCTAGATTGTTATAAGTCATCATAAATCTCTCTCATATTTGTAAAAAAAAAAACGAAAAGAAAAAAGAATTCATTTTGTTTTGTTAGGGTTCTTGGATCAAATACTGATCATCACCAAAAAAAAAAAAGTGAAAAAGATTGAATCTTTTTGTGGTATTCTTGATAAATTGGTTGTTTTGGCATCTGGGTATTTCTTAGAATTCAATTTTAGTGGGTGTAGACTAAGGTTTGGCTAATTTTTAGTGAAGATCATATCATATTATAATTTTTTTTAATATAATTATAATGGAGAAGAAGAGAGTTGCAGTGCCTCTTGTTTGCCATGGACATTCTCGGCCAGTGGTGGATCTGTTTTACAGTCCAGTTACCCCTGATGGGTATTTCCTCATGAGTGCCAGCAAGGGTAATTTCTTGTGTTTTTTTTTCAATGTTTAGTTTTGATTATTGTGTTTCTTTATTGTTTTTTTATTTGTATTGTGTATTTGTTGTTATTGTTGTTTGTAGTGATAATGCGATTGTTTGGCATGAGTTTGTCTGTTGTTTGACGAAGTTTGCATGACTTTTTGATTATGCAAAGATGAGAAAAGTTCACCTTGTGTTGTGACTTGCAAGCATGTTCTTTTTGATGATGGGTGGTTGACCACTATGACAATTGGAAGTTCTTCTAGTGTTGCAAGCATGTAAATGTGTAATGTCACTCTTGTATTTCTGGACATGAGGTGTTATATGCTGTTTATGGAGAACTGTTGTTTTCATATAGTTTCGATTAGTTAGGAGCCTAAGTTCTGTATGCGTTGGCTTCGAGTAACCTAACTTGGTTGATATAGGAGCGGGGGGTTGCTATGTATTGGAACTGTGGTAAAGGCATGGGTGATGGTTGAAGACCAGTGTTTGAGTTGGAGTTTGATTGAGTCGGATATTATGTGATGTGAGTGCACCGTTGCCCTTAAGACAATGTGGTTGGTATCATGATGTCTCAGAGTTTTCACATCTATGTTCTCCTGTGTGATTGAGCCAATTTTTAGGCTTCATTGTTTCTGTCCTAAGTTAGTTGTCCCTTGTTAAGCCCCTCGAGTATAAGAAGTTTGAGTGGAATGCTTCGCATGTCCATTTCAGACCTCTCACTTCCTCGCTGCTAACCTGGTCTCTTCTCCGTAACTCTGTGCTTCTATTTCTCTTGGTTAGATTGGAAGCTGCGTGAATTACTTTGGTAATTATGAGAACTGGACAAATGAGGTTGACCACTCAAATTTGTATAGAATTCAAGTACACTGGGATGGAGGAACTTTCTATCTTATTGGCATATAGTGATATTCTAGCAACTAACATTGGATCTCTCTTATGTCTGTTAGCGTTTGTGGGAAACATTTTAGATTGTTATGCTTGTTAATGATATCACTCTTTTGCTGTTTCTGTAGATTCAAATCCCATGCTCAGGAATGGAGAAACTGGTGATTGGATTGGCACTTTTGAGGGCCACAAAGGTGCGGTGTGGAGTTGTTGTTTGGACGCTAGTGCTTTACATGCTGCCACTGCTTCTGCGGACTTTACAACGTATGTTTACCTCTTTTCGCTTGCTGTAGGATGCCTTCTCGTTTAAATGTGCTCGATTAATGATGATTACTGCTGCAGTAATTCACTAAATCACATGCTTTTGACAGGGCAGTGATAGTTTCTACTGAAAATTGCTCTTTTATGTAGTGTGCATACTCATACAGTCATACATTGTGAATCTATGTCAGACGCCTGTCTTTTAGTATTCCAACGTGCAAGTGTGGATCTATGCCTATATTGAGCCTTTGGATGGAAATTTGAGATTGTGCACGGAAATATGATGTATGTACAGTTGTTGACATCTCATATTTGGCATGTTTATCTGCTGCTGCCTGCTGGTGTGCTTGGACTCTGTTGATCAGCTCTTGGAGTCCTTCTCCACTCCAAAATTCTGATTTCTTGACATTCGTTATCTTTCCAAATGCAAATGCCTTGAAAATATTCCTGTACATCTACTTTGCTAGCTCGTCAATTTGGCTTATGAAGTGTTAGGAAAGGTATATTGAGTTGTTGTGCTACCCAACATTTAAGCGACTCAAGTGGGTTGACAAAGGGATTTCCAGTAAGAGACATATGGGATATTGTACCCCTTTCAAGTATTAAAAGTCATTTTAGGCTTTGTGGAATACTCTGCTACAACATGTATATGTGGACTATTGGATTTGTTCTTTAGAATTCACCTGTCACTTTGTGAGACCCATAAGTACATACTGCATTAGATTTATGTAGAGAACGTATTCATGGTTCTTATCTGAAAGACTTGAACCAGTCTTACTTATTTTACCGGCTTTGAGGTGCTCAACTTTTCGATAAGCGGCCTCTAATTAAGGATCATACTCTTCCCTTCCCCCTTTTCCACCCCCTCCCACCTCTTTAATTTTTTCTGCCATGCTGTAGACAGGGTTTCTTATGATGTAGTGTGCAATATTAAATGCAGGAAAGTCTGGGATGCCATTTCAGGAGATGTGAAGCACTCATTTGACCACAAGCATATTGCTCGGGCATGTGC
>ONZK01003267.1:27434-53231 GCA_900322385.1 Pharnaceum exiguum
TTCATTACATCCCATCGCTATTGGCATTAACTTTTAAGTCTTAAGAAGGGGGGGGGGGGGTGTCTGTGAAGGGGGTTGTCTTTATAATAGCTTGCCAGTGTTCTTGTTGTGGGGTTGTCACTTGTTTAAATGGAAGGGTTATTGGGCGTCTCAAGGATACATTTTTGACCCTAGTGTGTATGGTACAACGGTAGTCTCAGTTGGTTTGTTACTGAACTTCATTTAAAACAGCTTATCTGGAAAACTGGAACCGTATTTTGGACTTTATGCCATCCCAGATGTCTGTCTGGATTTGTCTTTTAGTGTGGACTACCCCTGCCAAGAGTTGAAGGCTGCTTCATTGCTAATGCCTACGCCTAAGGATTCAGTTGAATATTTATGTTTGCTACCATTTTTTGTTGGCTAACTCTAAGTGATATGAAGAATTGTGTGACTTTGAACGTTCACAAGATGCACTTCAGTTCATTCTTTTGGTGTCTGTAGAAGCAGTGTTTGTTGTTGATTTCAACTGATTGATAACATATCATCTTGCTTATGGAGCAATATTTACTGGGTTTGTTGTGTTTATATCTGCTTCATTCTAAACTCTGCAGATTATGGGATGTACGAACTGGGCAGATAGTACGTACGCTTGAGACAAAGTCTGCTGTCACTAGTGCGGAAGTCAGCCAAGATGGACGCTACATCACAACCTGTGATGGTACTAGTGTGAAGTTTTGGGATGCCAATCAGTAAGTTCTTCATAATATGGGTATGAAATATAGTTTTCCAAGATGTATGCATTATTAAATATATTATTCTACACCTTGTGCAGTTTTGGATTAGTCAAGAGCTATGAGATGCCATGCGATGTGGAATCTGCTTCATTGGAGCCCAAATATGGAAACAAGTTTGTTGCTGGAGGTGGAGATATGTGGGTCCGCGTGTTTGATTTTCACACTGGTGAAGAGATAGGTATGTGTATCTGTGCCACGTAACATTATGTTCTTAATAAATGAATAAATAAATTTAAAAAACCATAATTTCAATCTTTTAAGAAGTCAGTCTTGTTTTTGTACCCGATGTTTGGAGTCATAGATCTTGTCTGACCTTGGGGAGGTGGTGCATCTATTGGCCTGCGGAATGCATTGCTATTAAGCTGGAGTTATTGTAGTAACTGATGTCGTTGACTGGCGTGTTTTATATTTTGGCAGCGTGCAACAAAGGTCACCATGGTCCAGTCCATTGCGTGCGTTTCTCTCCTGGTGGGGAATCATATGCTTCCGGTTCAGAAGATGGTACCATCAGAATATGGCAGACACCGCAAGAAGAGAACAGTGAAGCTGCTGCTTCACCTGCATCCAGTGCAAAGGTTCAATCTGGCGCTGCTGCTGAAGAAGTCGTGCAGAAGATCGAAGGCTTTCATATTGCTGATGAGGGCAACGCCAAAGAAGTAGGGAAGGCATAACCATGGAAAAGAGACTATTAGCGTTTTTCCTTTCATTTCAACCAAGGGATTTCCGTTGAACCTACTACTCAGATCTTAACTCCAAATTCATACAAAATACAGTAAGATGTTGTGTAAAACTTTCAGTCCACAAAACAAATGGATGGAAGAACGGCGTCATCTCGTATTTGTCTAGTTGAAATTATTGTATAGAGGAAACCAAGTTTTTCATCTCTGTTGGGCTGGTTTTGCTACTAATCAGTAGATGCAGATGGTTGGTTTGCCCGTGGCACCGAGATAATTGCTGAGATCTTGTTTCTTAATGAAAAGTTGACTGATTATTTGAGACTCAAGAGTATAGGAGCTTGGTGGTTAGAATTTCTTTTTTTGACTTACCAAATTGTTTCGGGTCTTTGAGGACATGGAGTACAACTTGCTAACATAGCTTAAAGGTAAAGGTGGCTTGTCGGAAGAAGTATGTGCAAATGATCATCCACATCCGTAATTATGATCCCAACTCCTGTGTTTTGTGCAGAACTGCAAATATTTGAGCCTCGGGGCTGAATAAGTGAATTTCTACTGTCATAAATCCAGAGGATATTAATCTTTAAAACTAAGCTACGGTTTACAGTACACACAGGTGTATGTTAACCCAAAAAAAAAAGTACACAGGTCACAGGTGTATAGTCATTTTTGTTCACACTTCGCTCTGTGTCATTAGTTTCTACTATTTGCCAGCTTTGTTGGATTTATTTGGCCTAAACAGTTGGCTCCCGATAAAGGACTGCAACTTGAAACGAATGTTAGACGCATGACTGGAAACCTACCTCATTTGTTAGACGATGGTACAACTATACAATTGAATGAAGTGAGACGTGATACAAATTTATTCGACAGCTTAGATTCGTCTGTAAATATTGGTAAATCTCACTTCTGAGAAAGTCTTGTGGGGCCATAATTGAACCATATAACTTAATGTTGTAGGGTAACGCAGACATGTTAGTTAAACGTTACGTACGTCGTTCAATATTATGAGAGTGGTCACACAAGTTTGGCAAACTGTAAGGAAACGTTGAACATTTCTATGTACAATATCAGGCGTTTTGATAAGTCAGCTCTCTCTATCGATGATCCTTTTTCAGGACACTTTAAAGCAGTTCATTTATCCTTGGTCCATCTGTGTATGCCATCAGTTGTTCACATGTCAACAGCCAATTGAAAACAATGTCTTCAGTGTGTCGAAAATACAAGTTTTGGCTTTCTTAAAACCCATCGATTGTCAGAGTCGTACGAGAATCATCTATAGCTGTTGGCGAGTGATAAGATGGTTCCTATCTTTCTCAACAGTTAAACCAAACCAACATCTGTAAATTATGCATTGGATTTCAGACTCTGAATACTCAAAAGCACTGAATTGGCATTAAGGTGTAAGAATGTGAAGATATATTGTACAATTAAATTAATTAACCTTCAAAAGAATATAACCATCAACTACTTCCAACATCACATGTAGAAAAAATAACTAGAAACTCACTCCCTCACTGTTCATTACAATCCCAGCAGAACAACGGTTGTCATACCAGAAAAAGAAGCACCTTTCGTCGGAGGTCATTGTACAATCAATCGGAATTCTTGATCATCCGTAAAGCACTTCGCATTCCGAGCTATGAAAACCACTGAAAAGTTGTTCCTCCAGAACCCTAAATGATCAGCGGAACTTCTCTTTCTGTGGGACGAAACTAAACATGATACAGGGGTTTCTCAAAAGTGAGAAACCAATGGAATATTAACAGGGAATTGATCAATATCATCCATCCAAGGATTCTTCTCCTTGGCAGGGTTTATAGATCTCAAAGATTTCCAAACTGCGCTGTTGCACTTAAAACCAGACCCGAAAGCAATCTGCCACACACGCTCTCCCTTCCTGATCCTCCCCTTGGCTTCTGAATAAGCCAACTCGTACCAGAGAGAGCTGCTTGAGGTGTTACCAAATCGGTAGAGGGTCATCCTTGAGGGCTCCATGTGCCAGTCACTAAGCTGCAAATTCTTTTCCAACTCATCAAGCACGGCTCTCCCACCAGCATGAATGCAGAAATGCTCAAAGGCCAACTTGAAATCAGGAATGTAAGGCTTGATCTTCATCTTGAAGAGCTTCTTAGCAATCAACGTGGCCAAAAAGAGCAACTGCTCGGACATTGGGAGGACAAGAGGCCCTAATGTAGTAATGTTGGTCTTCAAAGCATCACCAGCGACAGCCATTAACTCTTTGGAGAGAGAGACACCTACTTGCCCATTATTGTCTTCACGTTGGTAGACACAAGAGAAACACTTTTCATCTGCACCCTTGTGGGTTCTAACAGTGTGGACCAGTTGATACTTTGATCTTCTCCTGTCTGATCTTTTGTTGGAAAGGAGTATTGCAGCAGCACCCATTCTGAACAAGCAATTCGGAAGAAGCATTGAACGTTCATTGCCAAGATACCAATTCAAAGTGATGTTCTCGGTACTAACAACCAAAGCATAGGAATTGGGGTGAACTTGTAGGAGTTGTTTTGCAAGATCTATAGAAATGACACCCGCACTACATCCCATCCCTCCCAAGTTGTAGCTCACAATATTCCCTCGGAGTTTGTAATGGTTGACAATCATTGCAGAGAGTGAAGGGGTAGGGTTAAACAAGCTACAGTTGACAACCAAGATGCCAATGTCCTTGGGTTTCAAGTTAGTCTTGGCCAAAAGCTCATCAATGGCACCAAACATCACTTCTTCAGCCTCCTTCCTAGCATAATCCATTGAGGGGTTAGGAGGAGAGTTGTGAAGAGGTTCAGGAAGGTAAGTATGCTCCCCAAGACCGGACCTCTCAAGAATTTTTCTCTGGAATGACAGCGTTTCATCAGAAAATACGCCAGCTGCCTTGGATCTCTCCATGAAATAATCCCTGGGGCACTTGAGTGCCTCATTGGTGGGCTTATAGCATGAGAAGTTCACAAGGTAAACAGGGCGAGGTCGGGTCATAAAATACAAGGTGCACAAGAAAACAATGAGAGTCGAGCATACAATCACAGAGATGAGATTGTACTGGAGATGCTCCCAAAGCAAATGAATATCTTCAAGTGAGAATGTGGAGAGCTGAGCAGCAAGTATGACGACAAGAGGCGACAGAAAATACATGCCATGAGTGATAAGATAATGGTAACCAAGCTTGACATACTTCAACCTCACAGATTGCTTAAAGTCAGGCAGTTTCCTTGATGGTCCTGATGTTGGTTTCGATGTTGATGATGGCGGTGGGATCAGTGGGGTGGTTGGTTTCTCCTCAGCCATTTTTGCTCACTTAACCCTGCGTTACACAATCATGATACAAACTAGATTCAGAATAAATCCAACAATCATGATCCTCATCATGCCAAATGCATGAATTGTGGTAACTCTAAAAAGGTGAATCATTAGCAACAATAAAGTACATCAAGTCAACACTCAACAGCTATATCAACTTAAAATCATGTAAAACATGGATGGCATCATGATTCATGACAATATATTAACTCAATCATTAATCTTACAAAGTCACCAACCAATATTTCCCAATCAAATTCACTAAACTCCATGGAAACAAAAAATTTAAATCACAATAGTACCCACCAAAACAAAAGAAACAACCTTTAACATATTGACACAATACCAACTTCAACTTACCCAAAAAGTTGACATTTTTTTCCTAAGACAACTCAAAGTCATTCCAATCTTGACAAAAGAATTTAATCACAATCAAACAATACCCATCAACACAGATCCTAACAAACCTATAAGCCTATATAACAATCAAAGTCAACAGTAACAAACTTCAAATTAACACTAAAAATCAACAATCCAACCACACATTTCTCACATAATGACTAACCAAAACCCATCAAAATGACACCCCTCAAAGCAAATGGACAAATCAACAAAATCCCACTTTTATTGACACTTAAAAACTCAACATCCAACCATACATTGCCCAGAAAATGACACAATCATAACTTCAACTACCCATAATAATCACATAAAGAACCTTCCTTTTTCTTCTAAAGAACCAAACTTTCCAACTGCACATTACCAAATAAAAAAATACCCACATAATGAAATCACTCAAAAATCAAAATGACACCCAAAAACACCAAATGGATGAAAATAAAGACAAAATAAAAAATACCCAGATCGAGAAACTAACCTCAGAAGTGGTCTGAAGGCTTAGATCCCACCAATGATAAAACAGATCTTAGATTATTTTTTAAAAAGAAATGATTTCCACCCCACACACCACACGTGCCCCTAAGCAAAAGGGTGGGGAACTGAGGAGATTTGAAAAGAAAAAAGAACAATATGAGCTTTGTATATTGTTTGTGAGAAAAAATAGTAACAATGTATTTATGTTTTGTATGTGTTGTGAGAGAAGTTGTACACCAGTAAGCTATTTTAAGGCCAGGGCGCGAGTATCTGTTAACAATATTTGAGTATATATAGAGGTGAGGTGACTGGTGAGTAAGTCTAAGTCAAGTGTGTGTGAGGATGATGAGAAGATAATGGGTGGCCACTGAGATAATATATTTGTATTATTTTAATACTCTATTCGGGTTCAAAATAATTGTCGTTTCCTATTTAACTTTGACCACAAAATATTCAAACTATAAAACCTTAATATTATGAAAAATTTAAAGTACATCCCAACATAAATGGATTGATGATAGTTTTAATTCTTGATTCAAAGTAATTTTCTCACAAATTAAAAAGAAAAAATTGTCTCAAAGAATGAGAACGATAATTATGCTTAATTGGTATTCTCATATGACCAATAAGAATTATCATATGATTAATAATAGAATAATAGTCAGTTTTACATGACTAATAATATGCTTTCTTTATATGACAAATATGAATTTTCATATGCCTAACGGGTATTGTCATATGATTAATAAGAATTTGTAAATACCACTATACCATGTATATGGCTTTCATTCACGATTTTTTCTTTATTTTTACTTCTAAAATTTACACTTTTTATAGTTATACATATCTAAATGTTCTTCTATCATTAAAGTAGTCTAACCAATAAGTTGGTTGGTGTAATCTCAAAAAAAAAAAAAGTTGGTTGGTGTATTGGTTCAACACTTCATCCCTAAACAAGTGGTTAGTGGTTGGGGGTTTGAATTCCAACTCTTGCGTATGGAAAAAACTTATTGGCCCCGCTTAATACGCTGACAATGGGACTATGTATTAGCCACCAAAGGTGGATACATGAGAAATCAAAAAAAAAAAGTAGTCTGGTTCATTTCTTTTCTATGGTAAACAATTTGATAAATAATTCATATAAAATTACTTTCAATTAAAAATAAAAAATAATCATTAGCTTTATTTTGAAATGCAGTTTTTAACATATTAACAAAAAAATTTGTATGAACCCGCTCATATATGAGACATGGTCACTAATGGGAGTGGGCCATCTCGGTGGGGTCATCAATGACCACCGAAGGTTTATTAATCAACTCTTTTCTATCATTAATGTATAATTTCATGGAAAAAAAAAATTGGGTGCACCCGTTTTATATATGAGACCGGGTATTAATAACCTATCGACTACACTATAATGACCCATCGGCTACACAATAATGACACATCTTATCCAGTCTCATACTACTGTTTAATGGACGACAATAATGACCTATCTTATCCATTCTCATATTACTGTATATGAAACGGCTTCATACAAATTTTTCTCTAAGCTCCTACTCGTATATGAAACAAGTTCAAATAAGTTTTGTGAAGTTTTAAAGTTTTATCTTGTTGAGTGTAAAAATGAGTCCGACCATTTTCCAATTCAATTGTAAACATAAAGAATAATGTTTTTTTGGGTGCAAAACAGAAAGACTAATGTTTAATGGACTGTCAACGAAAAAGATAAAGAAAATAAAATGAGACAGAAGAGAGGGACAAGAGTAGTTAAACGCGTTTCTCCGAAATTCAGTGAAGAGGAGGAAAGAAGGGGAAGGGTTGGGAGTGAAAAGGCGGCGCCTAGTGGGTTTGAAAATTTAATGATTTATTATTATATTAAAAAAGTATTTGTTTGACGGGGTCTATTGAATGATTTTGTGATTAATGTGTGTGTGGGTTGGGCTGTTAGATGGGTTTGATCAACGATTCAACGGTTGTTTGTTACGAACATACGTTAGCCATCAATGATCCGTCTCTAGATGTTACTCGAGGAATCGTCGTACTTCTCCATATATTAGGGGATTACTTATTTTACTGAATTTTATGAGATTGTATCAAATTGATTTGAAAATACATAAATTGAAAGTCTAAAATTATACTGTACTTCGAACCATTTTAAATGTCATCTTAAAGTTAGCCTACTATATCCTCATTAGGTCGTGTTTTGTACGTCTATAGTGTTACAATTTAGTTTTTTCAGTTTAGTTCAACTCGGTTTAGTTCAGCTTTTCCAGTTTAATTCAGTTTTTCCAGTTGAGTTTAGCTTTTTTCAGTTATTTTATTTTTAGTCCAGTTCAGTCTTTTCAGGCCAGTTCAGATGTTCCCACCCGACCAAATTTACTTCCAACACAATTCTCACTTCTCATTATTTTATACTGCGTAAGTTCATTGTGTAGGAATTAACAAGGGTAAACTTGGGAAAAATGTCTTAATTATGCATTAGAAATTGAGAATCACTTAATTTGGATCAATTTTTTTTTGCTTAAAATGACACTCTGGGTGTGTTTTGTTCATTATAAGGATCCAAACTAAAATTAAACTAAACTAAAGAAAATTGAATTGAACTGAAAGAAACTAAATGCCGTTAAAACTATAATTACAATTGGATAAAACTGTAACACACTTAACTAAAATGGAAAAAAATAGTGAACTGTAGCACTAAAGATGAATAAAACACGGCCTTATATTGGATCAGAGTGAGTATTGAGCAATTTTAACTTTTTCAGAAAATTAAATAGTATATATTGACGTGAAAAGAATACTATTCAATATTGAATAAGGGAATAAAATGTGTGTACCTATTTTATGTAGTTTCAAGATAATTTATATATGCTAATTAATTAAATTACATTTTGAATATGTACTCTCTAAAAATTATATAAATAATTTTTTTTATCCCAAGTTTTTATATTTAAATTTGCTCAAGTTAAATAGTAACATTATATTGAGATTGACAGAGTATGGACTATGCCAAAAATTTTGTGTACACCCGTCCTATATGAGACATGGTCATTAATGATCAAAATAAGATCACTATTAAGAAATGACTAACAATAAATTACTAATTATTTTTTTTGTCATTAATGACATGTCTCATATAAGAAATGATGCATTTTATTTTGTAAAGAAAATGAATAGGGAAATAGGTCTCACCTTTATTTTATTCCAACTCCATCTAACGTTGGCTTTTTTTTAGGGTGACATCAGCTCATTTTTAAGGTGTCTTTTGTTTGTATATAAAGACATGAGTGAAAGTAATCTAACTAAGAAAAACTTAATCTGAAAAAAAAAAAAATGAAATTGAATTGAATTGAAAATACTATATTGAAATGAAAAATGCTAAAAAAAAATAATACTAAAACAATTAAATTGATAACTAAAATTGAGTTGAACAGAAACTGAACTGAAAAAGTGATTGTAATACTACACGATCAAAACACAGCAGCCGGTAGTTCGGCCTACATCTTATATCTTATAAATGTTACTTACCGGTTATTGGCCTCAAAATAGAAAATGTTATTTAGTAAAGCTATTGGATATGATTTTTGATGAGTGTAAATGTTTCGGTAGTAGCTAGGCGTTGGTAGTTCATCGGTTTATTAAATGGGGTGTCTTCCCTTTTGTTTTGACATCTCTAGTTGTTAGTTGATCTGTGTTGTGTACGTGTACTTGTATTTTCTTGCCCTTCAAAGAAGAAAGCCTTTGGACAAATTGAATTTGTTTGCTTTTCCATGTGTGTATATATGGCTGTCATTGTGTGGTGTTTTGACAATGGTGTGTTAGATTTGACATACTCATCACTTTGGTCAACCAGTCGTGTGGTTTTCTCATTCCAGCTGAATAACCAATTAAGTAGCATTTATTTTTCCAATATAATTAATACACGTATAATTGTGTAGGGGTTTTTGGTTTTCTGTTCTCACAAGCTTTGGGCGAAAATGAACGTAGTATATGGGAACTTGAGAGCATGAGAGACGACCAATTCTATCGACATCAAATAATATTCACAATCTTGTCATGGGATTTTAAGATATTGTTAATGTAGAGAAGACATAGAATCCTCCGATTGTAACGAGAATCACTCAATATGTACACAATTGAATAAATGAACTAGTGTTTTGCTTCAATCATGGACTTCACGAAGATACATCCGTTTAATCATTGATATTTCATCCTTGATCAGTTTTGCGTTATGACTTGGAGACAACAAAGGTTTTCATGATTGAAATGAACAGTCTACTATGTTCTGTTCATCTATATGTTCATTATTTTTCAGTTTAAGGGTGTGTTTTGGTCGGCTGTAATCATATGAACTGATCAAATTGAACCGAACTGAAAAAAACTGAATTGAAAAAAACTGAAGACAGTTATAATTATAATTAAAATTGAACTGAATTGAACTGAAGAAAACTGAAAGATGCTGAACTAAACTAAAAAAAACTAAACTCAACTGAAAAAAAATAAACTGTAATACTACCGACGAACAAAACACAGCCTAATTCGGTGAAAATCATATTAAATCAAGCCGGTGGTATGCCAAATACACATTACGGTATGTTATTTCAATATGTTCGTTGGGTGACAACAGCACAAAAATCGTTCAAAACAAGAAGTAAAGGTGTAAAATTAAAGAACAGATATTGATCGATTACGAACAACAGCTATCTAAATTAACAAAAATTATGAGCTAGTTTCAGTTACGTTACCCCGCATGATCTGACGACGATCTGTAGTTCTGTACGCATCTATACATGACTCGTGAGTATAAACTATAAAGGGAGTACTTTCATCACGAGTTCATGAAATCGGCATGCGCATATTAATGGAGTGCAAGCAAAGTGTGCTTTACGACAGTCAAATTCAGAAGTTTGATCATGTTGTTCAGGAAATACCAACGCAAGTCAACGTACACGTACACGGTACATATCGATCATCGATGTGTTAACAAGAGCTTTTGATCATTTGTTACTATATATCAGAGTTGCAAATCTCGTCATGTTTACTTTTAAGTGAAATTTCAGCTACGTAAGAAAATCGTACATGCAGCATCCTTAATCCATTTTTCATTTTCAATTCTTAATTTTTTTTTTCTCTAAACTCCAAAATCTACAAGACTGAAATTGTGGTGTCATCCCCAGTACTTAGTCAGGTGTGAGTTCAAACTTCAGGTACGATTTGCACATGATGACATGATCATCATATTCGTGGCCTCTTGTTTCATGTGCTAGTGTTGTCTAAAGTGAGCTGCTCATGTGCTGGTGTGAGGTGGGACATATTTCATCGGCCCTTCAATCTGTTTTTTTCGGTCAACCCATAACTTTGGATTAATTCAGTCTCTCAAAGTCAACGTCCAGGGAAAGGAGAAAAGAAAAAAAATAAATGAAAAGGTATAAACCAAATAGAAGGAAAACTAGTAGATCACGGTCTAAATTCATGTTCGCCAAATAAATTTTCTTGGATCTCACAACAGTAAAAGTGTACAATCATCAACCGAGCTCTCAAGGTAAAAGTTTTGACAGAGTTTCTCGTTGAATTTTCTTTTTAAGGAGTAGGGAACCTTCATAAATTTATCACGATGAAAACACATGCTTTGAACAAGTGCTAAGAAGTCAGATTAATGATCAAGTGTAAAAATTTGAGCTAAAGCTGATCCAGACTTCTAATTCATACACTGGAGATGTATTGATCTCTTGATCATTTTATGAGTTCTTAGATGTTCATATTCCAATGTTTCGGAATCAAGTATATCATAATTATTATTGTAAAAGCTGGTGGGATTTTTTATATTCACATTATTCACGTAGGATTATACATGTGTACTTTCCGTCCAAAATTAATAATCATGTAGGAGCACTGAAAAGCAAGATTTTAACCATTAGCAGGACAATTTGCAGATGGCAGATGAAATTTCCAATCAGAAGGTACAGAAAGCAGATGGCAGTTGTTGCCTTGGTTGTACAGAGAGAGGGGTGGAGGACCTAGCCGAGATGGCAAAGCCCTCCCTCGAACTCTCATGTTGCCTGAGTTCAAGTCCTGCCCACAAATATGTGGGTTCCTTACCAAGAAGAAATATGTACAGAGAGTTCACTTAAGACGCATAGGTGCAACAGTAGCACAAAAATTTGTTGGGCGTATTAATCCATTCTAAAATCGTCAAGCCATATCAGCACTTCGTTCCTCTTCAATCATGTAGCACCCAAGAAAACGAGAATGGTAAGAACAGTGAGGAGTTAACTGCACTGGCAAAAATTAGAAGGGGATGCAGCAGGGTGCATGATTTACCATTAAAAACTCCCAAGTTTTGTCAGGGTTGTTGTAGAGAGCAAGCAAACATCCTTGTCTCGGCCTAAGGCCGTCACTGAGTAGACAATCACGGAGTACTCTCTCTTTCTTTCTGACATTTGATTCAACAGGTTTTTGGCTAAACTTCAATGACGCGGCAATGCCACCACCTACTTTCTTTATGTTGATCCTGTCTTGATTTGGGGTAGGTAAACTTATGGACACAATGACACATTTACTCAAGTTCATAAGTTAGCTGCAGATATTGGTAGAAGATTGAATAGAAATGTTAAATTTGGTATAAGATTTGAAGCAGTCAAAAGATTCACCTGCTCATATCATTAGCTTGTGGAACTACTATCTCAATGACTGCTCCGGACACTTTAGTGTCAATGGTCCTGCTCATAACTTGAGTCAGATTTTCTCCGACTGTATATCTAGATGATTGAGAATATTATGACTCTATACATATGAACTTATGAAGCATAAATCGAGCATGTGGTTTGATTGGCATCAAGAATAGCTCACCTAACAACGACTCCTAAGCCAGTTGATCCAGAGATTTTGTCACCCTTGGCTTCTACAACTATGAACGGGTCATACTTCCTTATCTACATTCAATAGCACAAAATATTAAAATCTAATGTAACTTCATTGTAGGCTCTCTTCTGAAGCTATTCAACCTTGCAGGAGATCTTGTTTGTAGGGACAGATTTTATTCTATCTTAATGTCGATTGGTTTCTACAAAGTTAAATTTGATCTTTACCAATTACCAATAGTCAAGAACTCAAAATAGGATCCCATCTAAACTTGAGGTTAGTTTGCTATCATGCTATAAGGTTGGCAGGAAAGTAAATAATTTTTTTGACACTTAACTAACCTCATAATCGGCAGTCCTTTTGAGAACCTTGTATTTTGGTGTGTCAAAGTCAGGTGTCTTGTATATCCGCAGCTGCAGTGAAACCATTTATCTGTTAAAGCAGAATTCTATCGATGAACATAGCTAAATTGTCAGTTGATATATATTTGGCTAGTAAACCAATACCTGTCTCCACACATCCCATAATCCTTCTAAAGAAATATATTTGTTTGCTGTTACAGAATCCCAATAATCCTGCATTTGCAAAAACATCTCAAATTTATCTTAGAAGGATTTATTCCAAGTTAGAATTACACCGAACTTCAGTTGTTCAGACCCGCATACCACATGGCTGCAGAATTTTCTAGTGTCTGGGTTAATTTGCATAACGGAGGTTCCCGTGAAGACGAGTTCCGGTTTCCATGGCAAGCGAAAATATGTCATCACTGCAGTCCACCTAGCAATCATCTCATAAGGGCCTGTCTATAACATTCGAAATAGTTCTGATCAGGCAAACCAAGCAAAACATGAGAGAGCACAGATAAGATCATAAATTAAACCATTCCTTCTGATGTATTCACTATTGAGCATATAAATCCTAAAACATATTCTTCATTGTATACTGAGGTTGAAAACTGAAACTCAAACGAAGTTCAAGCCCTACGCCACTACCCGTGTAAATTCAGAAGACTTGCAGGATTTACCGGCCATATTGGCTAAGTGCCTATCAACTCAAACTAGCGTAAAGGGCTGCTAACACATTAAGCAAATTAAACTACTACCTGCTTCACCCAATGGACTTGGCATTCAGACCTGAAGAGCAACTTCAAGAGGGCAAGATTAAACAAATACCCTGCAATAGTATCGTGCTTAGTAATGGGGTCTCGGAACGTCACACAATCATCATAAACTGTCCAGTCAACGTCATGATCATCATCACACAAATGAGGAAAATCCTCATACAAGAATTTCACTAAATGTTGAACATAGGCATCTGATTTAGGCTGGACTTGCTGCTCCGTTAAGCTTACCCTGATTGCATACCTCAAACATTTCCTGTTTCTTGAAAGATTGCTAAGGGTCTGGTTATGAAACAATGCTAGTAAGGAGTTTTTGGTAGCTACTGGATTGAGGATTGGGCTAGATAATTGCAGTATTGAAGCCATTTCTTTATTTCACAAACTTGATCAGATTTTCTCATTTAGGCACCAGCGATTGAATAATTTTATTACGTGAAGGAAAGAACTAGTGAACAATAGCCAAAAGTCAAGCCAATCATACTTGATTTTCTTATTCAATCATATTCGATATTCGTATACATCCCTAACACTCGTGAAGCATGTACTGATTTGTTATTTAGTAGAATCGCAGTAAGTAGCTGCGCGCTCAACATCAAGATTAAACTAGCGAACTACCCGTCTACTTGTTGCTTGACCTTACGCGGGACAGAACTGAAAATAGATGATAAGTATTCTACGTCAACTGATGGCATTTTTATCATGTGGAGATACATGAAGTTGTTTATTTATCCGTACCAAAATAATTATCAAGCTGACAGTGCAACTGACCACCACTTAGTACGGAGTAGTTACTACTTGCTAGTTAATACCAGAGAGTAAAATTGTAGACGTTGTAGTGTTGTACCGTTGAATGTGATTGTGTGAGATAGTAAAATACAAAACTTCTGATGTAAACTTTTCCTAGCTACCTGATAGCCAGATACGGAGTAGTAAAATCCCTTGAAGGGAACCGACAAAAAATTCATTCATTCTTGAAGAACTACCCTGAAAGAGACATCAGAATGAACATTCTATCATTAAAGACAAGAACAAAGCGCCATAGAAACACGAACATTCTAGAAGCCGAAGCTGTTAGCACACCACACAACAAAGCAACTACTGAATGCCTTCACATCAGTCGCCTTCTTTCCTAATCAGAAAAGTAAATGTCAAGTCACAAAATGAACTATGGCTCACTATTTCTGGTGGTTGATAAACTCCGAAGTCCTTAAAGATTAGACAAAATTAGAGGCGGGACTATCAGTATTTGTTCAGTTGGTACTCACTAATGCAGCCTGACCCAGTCATTGAAGACGTTAGTTCAATTCGGATGAGATTGATAACGCCTATCCCCCCTTCTGCTGGAAAAGGAAACTGATGACAATCTACAGTTCTACACTTTGGCCTTTCGTGCGCAAGGCTATTACGGTACCAATATAGAGGTCCAGTCAGTCAATTTCTGTAGACTTGTCCACTACGGTACCACCAATCCACCATAGAGGTCCCCTGACCCCGGTACAATTGGTACTGCAATTCTGCAACGATCTACTTCCACAAGTAGCATATGGATTCATTCATTAGACAGTGCCACATAGGGCAAAATGCTCCCACCAAAGCGAGGCAAAAAGCTCGTGCGTAGGGCTTCGTTGTTTTATGTGGTAGAGAGTCACCGACGCCCTCTGAGTGTACGAACTGAAGAGATACCCTAAATGTAGATATCTGATTTGGGCAGGACTTGCTGCTGTGTTATGCTTACGCTGATTGCATCCCCGAGTGTTTCCTTTCTGAGGTTTTGCTAAGGTTGTTTCTGCAACAATTTTCGAAAGGGACTTTCGGTGGCTACTAGTTTGATAAATGGGCTAGATAATTGAAGTACTGCAGCCATATTTTCATCCACTAACTTCATTTTCCCATTTGGACAATAGCAGTAGTAGAATCAATTAATATACATATTACATATACTTGCGGGATGGAAGAACCACAGACAAAATGTCTTAATGTCATATTTGATGATTCGTAAATCGTACTGTAATATACATCTCTAACAATATGTTATTAGTAGCAGGCATTAGCAGCGCAGCAAGCCCCGCCTAACCTATTCTCACCGACCCAGCCCTATCCCCCTCTGAGCCTTCCTTGGCCTCTCCTAATCCCGGATAGGAGAAAGACGCTCGGCAAGCTTCCTCTGTGTTATTTTGGAGTCTTGTCCTTCCTTTCTGTTGTTCTAGTGTGTTTGTATGCCTCCTGGTCTCAATTTCTTACTTTTGGTTTAATTTCTAGTGTGATTTAGTTTTACTATTTACTTGTCTTCTGTTGATTAGATTTGTTATTTGGGTCATCTTCGTGCTGTTTTTCGTTGGTTTCTCTGCCTTGTAAAACTGCTTGTTAGTTTGTTTGTGTCTTTCTCAATTTCGTTTCAACTTTCATCAGTCTGATGTTGTGTATATTTTCCTTTGCTATATGGAAAGACAACGATGGGATATGTCATTTGTCATATGTGAGTGACAGAGAGTAACCAACTGTCGGACCCCTTATGAATGCACAATGAAGTTCACGAGAACTCAAGAGCAATGATGTTTTCACATTGTTGGAGTGGTAAGGCATTAGGGGAAGATGCAGCCACGCAGCATATCCTAACAGCTCAAGTCAGGGCTGGGATGAGACCTTGTGCCCATCAACTTGTGTTTCAGAGTACTTTTTCTTTTTGCCCCTAAAGAACTTGTAAATCTGTAACCCTTGAAGAATAAGGAAATGGTGTGCTATCAATACACCACCATAGACAAATTGTATCAAACCTTTTTTTTTTAGTGAGTACACAGCTTGTATTGTATCAAACTGGATTGCTGATTGTAGGCCTTGTGCCTCTTCAATTGGGATTATATCCCTACTGGGTATGTTGATACATAAATAACCAGTAAAAATTTGCCAGATTTGGCATTGTCTGGCAAAATGCTGGGGGTAAGTTGACGAACAGTCAAGAAGTGAAATTTGTCAGAACTGAAATTAGCAGATCATCACGCTTGCATATAAGTTCATGATCTCATTGAACAATCCAGCAGCACAAAAGTGTAAACAAACTATGATGTACCTAACAGGCAACCAAGTTTACTATCTATGCCAATATGATGGGTGTATACACAAATGGTAGTGAAATTGAGTATGAGCATGATAAAAGACCATGTTCAACGTGAAAACTGAAGTTCTGCTGTTTAATCCATTGTGAAAGCTTCAAGCCATATCAGCACCTCATTCCTCTTCAATTGCGTCACGCAGAAAGCAAAGGGAGTTTAGTACAGAACCATGAAATTAACAAAAATCCATTTATTGTACTGAATTTGTAAAAGGCCGCTTACCATAAGAAATTTCCATGTTCGACCAGGGTCATTGTAGCGAGCAAGCAAACACCCTTTTTTGGGCCTAAGGCCGTCTCTAATCAAACTATTGCGAAGTTCTTCCTCTTTCTTTCTGACAACATCCTCTGTTGGTTTTCCACTGAACTTCAATACTGCAGCGATGCGTCCCTCTACTTTCCTTAGACTAATTGTTTCTTGGTTAGGTTCAGGTAAACTGTAATATCAACACGATTATTCAAGTTAGCAATAATGAATAAACTTGTACGAAGAAGAGATTGAAAGAGTAATTTCAGTAGAAGCTATGGAAGCTAACTTAAGCTTCACCTGCTGAAATCTTTTTCTTGTGGTATCACTATCTGAATGGCCACTTTGGGCTCTTCCGTGCTATTGGTTTCAGTGAAAACAGGAGTGGTCATCCGTATCTTCTCTGTCGTCGAGTTCTTTCCAAATATATATCTAAGTAACAGAGAAAACTATCAAGCAATGTCATTCTGAATAGCAGTCTGATCATGATGTATGATTGGCTTTGGAATAAAGCTTACCCAGCGATGTCATTGAAGCCACCTGACCCAGCAAGTTTGTCACCCACGGTCTCTACAACTACAAATGGTTCATACCTTCTTACCTGTAATTTGCCAAACAAAAAGAGGGAAGATGTAAAGTTCACTTCCACACATTCATATCAGGATAACTAAAGTGAACTAGACATTTCAGCTTTCATGAGAATTCAGCAGAAAAGAGTAAAGTAGATGCCAAGTTGGGAAATAATCGCATTGAGGTACTAATGTAAAACTCTCGCGGTATATTTGAATGCAATTTTGTCTCTACAATTGACCAGGTATCCCCTGAAAATCATAACTTATTTTTTTAGTTGTAAAAAGCTGTTCTCACTCCTGCCTTCAGGGAAGCTGGTACATCAGTGCAAGCGCGTGTTAGGAGGCAGGGCAGGAGTTTTCAGTTCTTCACTTTATGTTTGCATAGGTTTCACACTGCTTGTGAAATATTTCACACTTCCTACATTTCAGACAAAGCTAGTTTAACCTTTTCTTATCATTTTCTCTGTCCTTTTTTTCTTTCTTATGTGATCTCAAGAAACAAGAGAGGGCAAGTGTAGTCTGGCGAGTACATTCAGGTGCTAACAGAAAACCATTTTTGCTAATTGCTACACAGATCTTCTATGCAAGCTCAAGGGAATCTAACCTCATAGTCAGCAGCTCTTCTAAGTATCTGATATCTTGGTGTTTCCAAGTCTGGTGTCTTATACATCCGTAGCTGCATTGAGTTGTGGTCAATATAACAATTGTAAACAAACAGAGGACAGATATCCATTTGACTATGAAAGACACAGTACCTGCCTGAACACTTCCCACAAGCCTTCTAGTGAAAAATAATCATTATTCTTAATGGAATCCCAGTAATCCTACATCAGATTATTGCAAGAGGTCAAACTTCAAAGAAAGTTTAAGGGAGGAGTTTGTGAGTTGCCATTTTGTGTCAATGCACACCAGATAAGATAACCGATAGATCTTACCACATGGCTGTTGAACTTCCCTGTCTCCGGGTTAACGCCCATCACAGAAGTTCCTGTGAAGACTAGTTCTGGTTTCCAAGGCAAGAGCATAAACTTCATCACCATAGTCCATCTTGTAGTAATCTCATATGGCCCTGTCTGTAACTCAAGTCAATCAGGCAAGCAAGATGAAAAGGAGATGATCGTGTCATTCATTTTTTCTTTTTTTGAAAGTTCTAGCACAAGAACTCATATGGGTGACAATCATTTCGCCTCTTTCAGTTCTATGTAGTGGAGACATGCTGAGTGGAGGTCTTCCTCACATAATAAAAAACAGTCAGATCAAACATAGGACATTAGGTGAAAGGAGGGAGCCAAACAGCCACTCAGCCAGAACCGGTGTTCAGGCCATTTTACAGCAAACTAAAAGACACAGAGATCATCTCCATTACTTATAATCACTTGGAAGTGTTGTAGGGATGTGGGCTTCAATAAAGCACAAAAAGTCAATAGATCTTAGACATTCAATACTTGCTAGAAGCCTAGAACACATTTAACCTATCCATCATTCAAGTCATATACTCAAAAATTCATCACAATTCCCCCAATTATGTGAATGAGTTATGGTCATAGAATAATCAAAACCTGCGCTCTTTTGAAAGCAATAGAAAGTGCATAACTATCATCATTCCATCTATTAACATTGAATTAACTCCAGGAGAACATCCCGTGACTATTTATACTATTTCAGTCACAGCTCAGCCACTCTATCACCACAAGTATAGCATTTCAAAGATATTGAAGATAAAGAACCACATTTCGTAAACAACCAGTTCACCTCAGAAGGGAACAGTCAGAATGCAAGACATCAGAATTTAGAACCATCTTTCAAAAAGCTATCTTGATTAGTTGATTCACCTCAGTCCAGTGCCGATGAAGTTAAAGAGTTATCTCCATCTTTCAGCTTTAGGTGATTATGGACTATACCAAAATGGCAAAAATAACCTTCTAGTACTTCTTATGTTAAGTGAAGTTGCGGGAAGTAAATAATTCAATGCAACAATGCAATTAGGGTCAATCTCGAAAATAACCTCCATGTTTTTTAAAGTAGAGGTAAGGTTGCGAACATTCTGACCTCGAGCACCTCATTCAATGGGGATTACACTCGGTTGTTGATGTTGATTAGTCGATTCACCTATGCTACAGTAACTCTGGTACATTTCTATGAGTATATTAGCCATATTTTCAAATTGCCAACCATGGCAAATGTTAATTACCACAGTACCAAATATCATGACAGCTTTCTTGCTTCATTTATACCAACACCAAAATGACAGTACATCTACATAAAAAAAAAAAACTAAATACCAACATCACACGCATGATAAAAGAAAATGCAAAAATGTACATACGTACCGGCTTAGCCCAATGCAGGAGAAAGTCAGGCTTAAACAAAACCTTCAAAAGGGAAATATTAAACAAATAGCCAGAAATAGTATCATGCTTAGTGATAGGGTCTCTAAACATCACACGATCATCATAAGCCGTCCGATCAATCCCTTGATCATCAAAGAGATGAGGCAAGTCATCGTACAAAAAACCCACCAACTTTTGAATATCAACGGTTGTTTTTGGCGGTTCTTTTACACCTAAGCTTAGCCTAACTGCCCACGTGGAGTTTCTCTTTTTTAATGATAATGAGGTTTTGGTAAGTGGGTAGTTAGGATATGTTGTTGGGTAGTTTATTCTGGTAATGTTTCGCCGGGAAATGGGATTTGGGCCGTTTTTTGGCCGGAAGTTTGTGTGGTGTAGTTGTAGTTGGGCTGTTGTGTTTGCAGCCATTTGTTTGTTTTTTGTTTTTTGACATTTTTTTTGTGTGATTGGAAGTTTTGGTTGGATGACGAAAGGTTGTCAGCCACAGAATTGAACTCTTGATATGTTGGATTTAGACCCGGTAGAAATTTACCCGATCCGTTATGACCCGAAAAAACGACCCAAAAAAATTGGGTCATGAATACGAAAAATTTGACCGAACTCGAAACTGACTGAACCCGAAAAAACCGGTAAAATCTAGGTTGAACCCGAAACCGACCGAAACGACCCGTTTGTCCAATAAAATATTTATAAATGTATATTTCACAATTTTAATTTATTAAAATATAATAAAATAATATTATTTTTTAAAAAAATATTGAAAAAATGTTTAAATATTAATAAAATATTGATAAAATAATATTTTTTATCGAACAAAACAAAATGTGCAAACCCGTTAGGTCAAACCCGACCCGACCGGAACCCAACCCGAAAAGTCAAACCGAAAATGACCGAACCCGGAAAAAACCAAACCTAAAACGACCGAACCTGAAACCCGACCGACCGACCCGATTGTCAGGTCTAGTTGGATTTGTTGGTGAATGTTGGGCCTTTCCATTTGTCAGTCGTGTACTACGTCTGGTATACTTGTAAGGGTGTGTTTTGGTCGGATAGAAATATTGAACTGAAACTGAATTGAACCGGAAAAATTTAAACTGAACTGAAAAAATTGAAGACAGTTTAAATTATAATTAAAACTGAATTGAACTGAACTTAACTTAAAAAACTGAACTGTAGTAGTACCGACGAACAAAACAAACCCTAAGTTGTAAGTTTAGACCCGACTTCTAATTATTTGTGTTAAGTTAATTAAATGATTATGAATATGAGCCATTTATTTATCAAAACTCTATCACCGACAGAGCTCCTCCAATACTTAAATCAAACAAGTGACGGATAAATGTTAACTGTAATTGTGCAGGTGTCAATAAGCGATGTAAGACAACAAAAATAACAACAATCGAGTGTAATCTTCATTTGATGAGGGTACTCGTAGGTTAGGATGTACGTACCGTCGTACCTTATCCTTTTTTAAGAAAATAGAGAGGTTATTTTCGAAATTGATCCTAAATGCATTGATGCATTTAAGTATTGATTTTTAACGACTTTACAAAAGTAAGAAATAATGGAAGGTTTTCTTGTCCATTTTACTATAATCTAGAATCACCTAAAGTTGAAAGATGGATATAATTCTTTTAACTCATAGGCACTAACCTTAATAAGCGATGTACAAGCTATGATCTCCATATTCAAACACAATATCCATCCTCGATCAATAATCTCCTCCTGGCTTGTTGAGGGGATGTTGTCAACGAGTGAAACATTATGTATCTACTATCCGGAAAGACGATGGGGGAATTGAAAACCAAAGATGATGATGAACGAGCATGCACGTGAGCGGAGGAGGTGAAACTCACTGTGGTAGCGATTGGTATGTGCTTGGCATAGGCCACTGGCTCCATTCAGTGTGCTAGCCACATAAGTAGACCCTTCGCAATTGAGGGATATTCAACGAAGCCTTTTTGAAACTGATCTTCTTAATTGATATATGCACGTGAATGTGGTCGTCAAGATTAAGTAACAAATATATCTTCAATTCTTCATCCAGTACAATATATAATGTATTGAAACATAATTTCAGTGCGATTGGCTAGCTAGTTGCACTGAGAAAGTAAGACAGGAGATTCCCAATTAAATTACAAGTAAAGCACCAACATACGGACCAAATACTACTCTATCATAACATGTCCCTTTTCCTAAAAATTAAATGATCAACTTTATCAGTCTCCTCACGAATACTTTCGACCTTATGAAAAGCAAAATCACCTGAATATCTCTTGCCTTTTCTGCTTCTAATTATTCCACATTGTCATCCTGGCCAAATGGCAACTAGGATCTTGTGTGGCAACACACTACCAAGCCATCTAAGCACAACTTTGGCTTAGCACATAACAGCACATTGACATGCACGTGTTCTCATGAGAACCCCCTCTACATATCACAAGCAAACTTGTGGGAGCTTGAGCTAGCCATGGCTTCATTTGAGACTTCTCCTTCTTTCTTTACATATAAATATACGAACGTCATGACATTCATAGCTCATATCCAGGGCAGTCAACATTTGTATTGTGCTATTTCTCCAATCTCCACATATATTTCTCGTTTGATTCCTCGTAAGTTTGAAAACAATGTCTCTCAGTATTGAGTCTCTTTTCCTTGTTAAAGCCAAGAAAAGTGAAGACTACTATGAAGATACTGATCTTAAGCAGTATACTGTTCTCACTAATCGTGTAGAGGAAGATGGAGATGATGATGACGATGATGATGGCCCGTATGATTTTGCGCCTGCTGCTTAAGTACATGTAGTAGATAGCTAAATAAGCTAATGTTTCTACTCTCCTACAGTATTTTGTTTTCCTTAAAACTATTTTGCAGTATTAGAAAAGGGTGTTTATTTTTGATGAATAGGATTGATGAAGTGAGTGATTGAATAGTTTCTCTAACAGATCATTGGCAACAGGCAAATATAGCTAGTCTTTGCGAATTTTCTTAGTTGTTCCTAGGTTTCAAACAAATGTTTAAATCTGCAATTGCTCTGGTGTAAAACCTTTTTATATAATGAGATATGAGAACTTATGTCATCCATTTTCTCTTGTTTGTTTAATAATTTTTGGTATTTGACTTCAGTGAATTGTACCGCTTTCCACAATTTTGATTGACCAGATAGTGTTAACGTCATTTGTCAACCAAAGGCATCTGTCGAGATCAGTGATAATGATAGGTTTCTCCTTCTGTAATTTTCTTTTTCAATGTGAAATTGTCCAATACTTTTTGCGAACACCAAGTACGAGAATAGATTGTACTCATTGTAGAGGTCGATTGAATACACTAGTGGAAAATTACACTTTGGCACCAAAACATAGCCGCATAGCTGCAAATTTCGCAATCACAAAGCTATCAAACTTCTTTGCAGTCAGTGGTCATGCTACCTTAATCAGACTCATCAGTCTATCAAACTTTTTTCTGTACTTTCTCCTTGATCAACTCTCCATTATACGAATTTCGAAACCTTCAGTATATATGCCAATATCATATTATTCATCGACTGTCCTAGGCATTTCATAAAACGAAAGAATAATAGACCTGTAGTTCGCTTTCAGTAGAAATGTCTTGTGAGCATAACTATGAAAGCTCCTCATCTGATAACTTTCATCACCTTGAACTCTTGAACCTTTTGAGAAAAGAAAACATAACTTGTCCAAGATATCAGTTTGCATCATTCAGAATATTTAAGTATCAGTCATTGAACATTTGAAGAATATTAAATACGTAGTGTAGGTCTTTTGTTTAATGGTGTGGGAGGTACCGAGGTACGGAAAGGAAGAGTAGTCTTCTGTCCCACATCGCTCGTGGAGACAAGATATCTCCTGTTTATATCTTTTGTTAAACGCTTATCATATCGCCGAGCTCAGTAACGCGAGCTTGTGACCCAAGTGGGGGCAATATTGTGATTGGACCTATCTCAATTCCACTTGGTAGGGCTCAGGCTTGCGATAATCTGGCCTGCCCGTTCCAAGCTGTGAGTTGGGCTGTGTGGATTGGGCGAAGGCCCGGCCCAAACAGTCCCTAGAGTGGAGGGCACCGCGTGAGGCTGGCTTCACAGAGCAGCGCACACCTCCCTCTCTCAGCAGTGGAAGGATTACGAGCCGGTGCAATCTGGGTTCATTATTACCAAGTGGGCTGAGATTAGTGGACAATCACTTTTTTCTTTTCTTTTTGCTGCTGTGATTTTGGACTATGGTAGCTTGTTTCCGTTGGTATTTGGGATGGACTCAGCTGGAGTACTTTCATTTTGATCAGTCTCAGCTCATTCTTCACTGCTTATAATAACTGATAGGATAATCACACAAACATTTTTGCACAAGAATTGCGGAAGTGCTAAAAAAAATTTATTTATCCTTTTTTTGTGGTGTGAGGAAATGGTTCATGATGATGAAAAGGGGAGATGAGAAGTGGGTAGTTGTGATGATGTCACAGTGACGGAACTAGAAAAAATATTGGGCGGGACTAAAAAAAACTAAAGTTAAAAATATATATGCTAGTAGTAGGATTTTAACCTTTGCCAAGGGGGAATGAGGTATAAAAGAGACCAACTAAGCTCAACAGTTTTATGATTAATCGATATTACACTAAAAATGTATATAAATTTTGGAACATGGGGGGAGTCGTGGCACCCGCCGGTCCCTCCTAATTCTTCCCCTAATGATGTGAGGACAATAGTGGTAAAGCTGGTGACTTTTTTTTTTTTGACAAAAATTAAAGAGGAACAATAAAAATAAACACCTTAAATGGAATTTAGATATAAATATAAAAAAGAAACTAAGGGAAGGGAAGTCCGGAAAAAATGTTTTCCAAAGAATAGATGTAACAATTGATTATCCCACAAAACCTAAATATAATTATAAATAAGATTAAGTTTGGTTGGTATGTCGTATCTCGTATGCGTATTTCATGTGAAGTTGCACTTCCAAGATAATAGAAAATTTTGAGTTGTTAGGTTGCTTTTAAAACCTGGAAAGTCATTCCTTCACAACAATTTTTGTATCATAATAGTGTAAGTGACTTATATAGGACTAACACCATTATTTCATATGATTTCATTTTCACATGTTCAACCAAATAACCTTAATCGAAATCATTGGAAATCTCATTACATAAAACTTCATGTGAGATAACGTCCAAAAAAGTGAATCGAACAAACACTAAGACCTCTACACAAAACATTTGTTCAAAACCATGTGCAATGTTACCAATTTACCATCACTTCATGACTTGCATGTGCATATGAAATAGCTAAACTACCTAGCTAGCTTTTGGAGTTGTAAGTTGTCACAACTAATGCAGGAGAATACTACGATCTAATGGAGAATCTAAGCTAAATTAATGTCCAAATTGACGTATCTAGAATTCTAGACTATCTACTGTGGAAAAAATGAAATTGAAAAAGAGTACGAAGTAGCAGCATACCTAGTACCACAATGAGATTGCCATGATCCATGTCGGATTCACACCTCAAGTAAATGCACTAATTAATGCCTAGTTAATCATGTAATGCATTAAGGATCTTAACATCATGTGTTAGATGTGTACCCCTAGTCTTACACGAGTTTGGATCCTCTTCTTACCTAAAATTATTTTAAAGTGCAAATACTCTATCTAATGACTTGGATTTATTCCAATGAAGGTGTAAGTTTTAATTATCTTTTTATGCTTGTTAGAGCACACATCCCCTCAAATACTTGTAAGTGATCACTTGTCAGTTGTGATGGAACAGATCCAAGCTCAATCTTGCACCACTAGAATCTATTGTTAAATTATTTTCATTTTTTTAAAAAAATAGTTTAGAGAGATGAAAATTATGGGCGAAATTGCTGGGAATAATCCCTATTTCGGCCGATTATTT
>ONZK01003267.1:53717-66521 GCA_900322385.1 Pharnaceum exiguum
TTTTAATTTACATTTTAACATGTTTTAAAATGTCATTGGACCGTTGCGGGCTATAAGAGTTGAAGTAGGGATTATTCTCAGCTATTTTTCAAGTATGGATTATTTTGAAATAATCGGTTGAAGTAGGGATTATTCCCAGCAATTTCGCCAAAATTATGCTAAGAATTCACTTTATTATTCATTTTCGTGTTGATTTCATTTTAGTTATAGTATAGTTTTCATTTTATTCACCTAATCCAATCCAAGTTTTATTTTCATAATTATTTTTGAAAATATAATAACAATTGCATTAAGGTCAATGATTAATGAAAAAATCCTATAGGGAGTACTCGCTTGCAACATGCTTCAATTCTTAGGTATATCGGGTGTACGGGTACACCTTGTAAATTTATAACTAGTATTACAATAAATATCACTAGTCATATTTTTAATGCTACTAGTCAGTTCCTTTGTAATTAGTCATAAATTCACAAAGTGTACCGTTATACCCGATGTACCAAAGACTTGTTGTGCAACATGAGCATTACATCTTATGTTCGCGCCTCCCAAACAGATAAATACTTCTATTTGGGCCTCAACTCACTCGCCATTAACTTCAAATCTCACCAATAAAATATCGCCATTAAAAAATAAAATAAAATAAAATCTTATTCTATATACGGAAAATCAAATCTTCCAAACAAAACGACGTCGTACTATCAAACCATCATTAATTGAAATCAAATCAATCCCACGCACTACTCATCTAGTCATCTCCATTCACACTCTCACTCTCTTTGCAATCCACTCTCTCTCCTCATCACCGACGCGTGATTTGGTATGTCGCCACCTATTCTCGATCTCTAAGGTTTTCCCCATTTCCTATATTTCTATTTTCCTTTAAATTTTATTATAAAGGTTGAAGCTTTATATGATTTTGATCTGATTTCTGTAAATTAAGATCTACCCATTATCCCAAATGTTGTTTTTCTTCAATTAGAGGTGAAAATTCCATCTGGGTATCTCTTATTTTGTTGAAATTTGCATCAAATCATCTCAAAATTGAAATATCAATACAAATACAATGATGTTACCTGTTGTTAAAGTTGAGCCTGTTAAGCAAGTGTATGCAACAAGTAGTCTTGTGATTGGCTATGCACTTTGCTCTAGCTTGTTAGCTGTGATAAACAAGTATGCTATCACTACGTTTAATTACCCTGGCTTATTGACTGCCTTACAGTACTTAACCTCAGCTTTAGGTGTGTGGGTTTTGGGTAAGTTAGGGTGTTTGCATCATGATCCTTTCACATATGAGAATGCCAAGAAGTTTATGCCTGCTGCATTGGTGTTTTACCTTGCTATATTTACCAACACCAACTTGCTCCGACACGCCAATGTCGATACCTTTATCGTGTTCCGGTCATGTACACCTTTGTTGGTTGCTCTTGCTGATACCACTTTTAGGAAGCAGCCATTGCCATCTAGGCTGACATTTGTGTCATTGTTGATTATCTTGGGTGGTGCTCTCGGGTATGTGGCTACTGATTCGGCTTTTACGTTGACTGCTTACACGTGGGCGTTTGCGTATTTGGTGACTATTACTACTGAGATGGTTTACATTAAGCATATGGTGACTAATCTTGGGTTGAACACTTGGGGTTTCGTGTTTTATAATAACTTGTTGTCGTTGATGATGGCGCCTGTGTTTTGGGTCATTACTGGGGAGTACTCTGAGGTGTTCGATGCCTTGGCTGCAAATGCTGGGAATTGGTTTGATTCGACTGCGTTCTTCGCTGTGGGATTGTCTTGTATCTTTGGGCTTCTCATTAGCTTCTTTGGGTTTGCTTGTAGAAAAGCGATTACTGCTACTGCGTTCACGGTCACTGGGGTGGTGAATAAGTTTCTTACTGTTGTGATCAATGTGATGATCTGGGATAAACATGCTAGCCCCTTTGGATTGGTTTGCCTGCTTATGACCATTGCTGGTGGTGTGCTTTACCAACAGTCAGTTACTGGTGCTGGCAATGCTCCTCAGCGTGAGCCTGCCAATCTCAAGCAGAGTGAAACTGAAGATGATGCTGATAATTTTGGAAGTATTGATGATGAGAAAGGCCTTTCTGGCAAGATTAATGGTGTATGATGTGCTACCCTTCTTGGGCATCCCAGGATGATCCTGTACTGGTGCAAGATCAAAAGCTCCATCCTTATAAAAGTTTCGATTATAAGATCTAAGTTAGTTATTTGTAGATTTCTGTCACTTATACGGTATGAGGCATTTCATAATTTCAACATTGGAAGGGCTTAACAATGGCCGTAGGAATCTTTGTGTTAGCTAGAACTTTTTCTGTAGCTCTTCTCATCATCGGAAGAATGCATATTAGTGTCCTTCTTATGAAGGTTAATTGAAGAAATTTTCTGTTTTCTATACCGCATGTTGTATTAGTATGCTGAGAGTCCATTGCAATGATTTGGTTTTTTCTTTTCTACGTTCATAAGCATCTGCTTTGGTTAATTTTGGTTTCGCCCTTACTCGTACCACTGATGAGGAGTTCATTCTCTGTCATGAAGTTTCTGACAGGTTTTCGCTTAAGTTTTGTTGCAACTTTGAGCTTTCAGCTCCCTTTGGCTGATCTAGCTTCTTATATTAGAGTACAGTTTCCTGCTCTTGTAGTTTTTCAAGTCACCAAGGGCCATTCTTTCTCTACAATGAGGTTACATTCGCTAACCAACCGCCCCACCTCCCCCCTCCCTCCCCCTTCCCTGCCCTGTTCCTAGTGCGGCTTCACTTCGACACTGTTTGGTTCGGGATTGTCACTGTAGAGCTGGAGCTGGTTCTGTTCAGAAGTTTTTAAGTGCTACGAGTGCATTCCTGGTACTGTACACATTTTTGTCTGTGCGATTCTGCTATGCTGGATTTCTGCGGAGTTGTATCGTGGGCTGGTGGCCAAAAGTGCCTATCACAAACTAAAGACTTGTTGTGAACAATTTAATTTCAATGATGCGAGCAAGAAGCCAATTGTGGTGAAGTCTATGCGGACATTAGGTATTCGGGCCTCACTCTCGGTCATGAAATTCTAGGTCGAGGCCCAATATCGTACATTAAGTCTTAGATTTCAGGCCCAGTCTTGGACATTAAGTCTTAGTTTCGAGGCCCACTTTCATACCACTTTGCCTCTTTAGTGTTTTTACAAGTAGAGACCTACACAAAAGTCACAAAACTCTTGTCATCTTATGCTCACTAGCACAGCTCACTGCCTAGCCAAATCATTGAGATGAGCTGTCAACCTGGACAGTATACCCGGTTTTAGGTTGGCTCAACCAACAGCTCAACTCGACAGCATTCGCCTGATAGCCCGACTCTAACTGTCTTACACACCCCAAGCCCAAAAGATGACTTGTTACTTTCTTAGTCCTTAATGTTGTATTGCATATTTGCTTGCATGTATTGATGCCAAGGCTAGTCGCTCACTGCCACAGTTATGAATTAATTTTCAATGAATGATGTTAGAAATTAAAAAATTCATCATTCAGAAAACTACGTTATTTGGTTACGTAACTTAAACACACGGAGAACATGTTATTTCTGCATCGAGTTTGATGTAGGGGTGAATCGTATGATTTGTGTCCAAATCCAAATGAATAAGGCCATCGCAGACCCACTAAACTAATACTTGGTGGTCAACTTCACATATGGCTCAACCACTACAGGATAAAACTTAGTAACTCCAAATCAATAGCATCATGCAAGTAGTACAGTAATCAAGCAATGCAAGTATGTAAACACTAAAACAAACTCGAGAACAAGAAAACGCTCATTATGAGATGTAATCTAAGAGGTATATTGACGCAGAATTTGTGACGGTGCACCGTGCACATGTGGTCCATACTTCAAATTGCTCCGATTTTCAAGAAAAGAGAGTTGCTCAAGTGGTACAGAGCACACCTTCAACCCTTAAGGTTGGGGACTCGATTCTTACCGGCCTCAGTGCCTCCCAATATACCAAAAAAAAAAATTGCTCCGATTTTCGATTCAATTTTTTACATTTTATGTTGTATGCGTTCCGGAGTCTACTAAGGTAATTTCCTACTAAGTCATGTTTATTCCTTTTATTTTTATGGGTTTAAAATGAAGTATAAAGTTTACACTCATTATAATAATACTATAATTTGAGACTCAATTTTGAGACTCATAAAATAATCAGATTCAAAATAAGAGTCATTCTCGTTTTACAATGCATATTTTATACCATGATTTCAATTTTTCCCTTATTTGAGAATATTGGTTACCACCTTACTCTAATGAGTTTAGTGATTAAAATGCCCTTATAGGCTCCATATATATACACTCCATTCTACCTAGATACAACCACAAAATGACAAAAAACAGGAAAGAAAACTAAAAAAAAAAGAAAAGAAGAAGATTATACCAATTTGAATATAAGATGATGTTTTCATATTGTATAGTGTCGTTACTGTTGTATGACTTTGTATTGAATGAAATCATCATTATATAATTTGCCAATCCTAGTGGCATTAAGGGTGTGTTTTGGTTTGATGGGAAGATTTGAACTGAATTGAAAGAAACTGAACTGAACTAAAAAAACCTGAAGGCAATGACAATTATAACTAAAACTGAATTGAACTGAAAAAAACTGAACTGTAATATTATCGACGAACAAAATACAACCTAAGTTGATATTGGCACCAAAATGCTCCCAAATTAAAATGACTCAATGCATGATCTCAATTATGAATTACCATTGTTATTGTTTGTGTATAAAAAATCCACGAACAAACATAGTTTCAAATCAATGAAGCATAATGGAATTACCATTATTCAATGTGTTCAACTCCGTAAGATATAAGATCTTTCACGGATGAAATTAAAGGCACGAGAGGCCTTGACGAATATACATGGGTGATTACAATACTATATAGCCATTAGTATTTTATTAACATATTACGATTTTGTATCAGAGCATTTTCGAAATTTGAATGGCGGTGTGATATATGAGAGTATATGACCTTGATCAGAAGAGACATAGACAACCAAACTAGAGAGTGCAGCACCATCGTACAAAATTGTAACTTGAAACTTCACACAACCGATTATCAAGGACAATTCATCGCATTTCTGCGGAAATGTAGGTACTTCAATAATCTGTGCCTTGAGTCAACCGAAAATTAATTTTAATTTCCTCGTGATGTTAGCAGAATCTCCACAGGACTGGTTTAAGACAGACGGTTAACTCCTAAACTTGTATGGTTTTATCCATTTGGGCTTTTGCGTATTTGTCAATGCGTTACTAAAGTACAAATAACTGCTAAACCCGAGAGATATTGCCATTGCTGCACTTGCCTGCAGGCTGCAGCTAATGTATTGTGGAGGTAACATATAGTTGGATCTTTCATCAAATTTTCTTGCTTGGACGTTTCCTAGTGCAGGGGATTTATTGCGAGTTCTCTTCATCAAATTATAACTAAAGGGGAAAAAGAAAAGTTCTCTTGATTTTTGAATCCAATAGAATCAATATAGAACTATTATGAGAGAAGAGAAAGTTGCTCAAGTGGTACAAACTACACCTTCAATTCTTAAAACTGAACCCTCGGTTTTCGCCGGCCTCATACCTCACTATTAAACAAAAAAGTAAATCCAAAACTAGTATGAAATGACATTAAAAGTCGATGCACAAAATTTTAAGGAAAAAAAAAGTTAGGTTGGGTATCGTCATATCGAATTGATTAAGTGCACATTATTAGTATCTTAGGTGAGGGTTTGAAAAGATATCTTATTTCATTTTTTTGTGTGTTTATATGAAGCATACTAGCATTTGTAGTTAGTTCTTTCTTCTTTTTGTTATTATTAGGATAGTTAGTTCGTTTGTCTAATTCATAGGTAACTGTACACTACTATCTATTTGCATAATTCAGACATTTATAGAAAAGGCAGGATATGATTTATCAACACGTCATTCTAGTCGCACAATCATCAATATTTAAATAGGCAGTGACTTCGATAGCTAAACCATAATGTTTGAAGTGTCTTGATCAATCTAAAACGGGGAGGGAAGAAAATTTACTGATTAAAAGGTGAATTACTGAAGTCAAAGAAGAGAAAAGAGGTCAAACTGTACACGGTGAACTTGAAGCAGCTCAACAAGATACTGTCATTAATCTCATTTTGATATTAATTCTGAATTTCCATGATCATGTTGACAGAAATGTATAGGCCGTGTATATTGTCTATATTAACTATTAAGCCTACTTGACCATCTGTTTTTACCATATGGTATTGGAGGATACTTTTAAATATGAGTTTATCATGTTTGAAACAATAATAACCTGTGTTGCTCTGTCTAACTTGTAAAGTCGTTATGAAATTGAGATGCATAAGATAATTAATCATTTGCCATTGGTCACATTGAATCATTGATAAACAGTATTCTTCCCAATCTCCATCAATCACTCAAGCTGTTGCATCTAATCAGTCTGGTTAAAGGTCCTTTTCTGCTTAAAATTTCTCTAAACTCGGTCTTTCCTTCAATATCCCATATAGTTGGTACACTATGCAAAGCTATTATTATAATCAGGCAAATTGGTGGAATCTCCTCATTCTAGCTACATGCTAATATTGGATATTTAATTAGTTCAGTACTCCTTAGCCGTAAAGTAGGAAAACTTTTCAACTTTGTAAACATCACGATAGCTGTGGCTTCGGAGGTACTAAAGTTTGCCACTCCAAATCGCCAACACTCGGATGCATCTTCCTATGTGAAGATAGCATTGCATGTGACTATGTGAGTATGTGACCAACTAGTTCTGAGTAACAACCAGCAGTACAAACGTACAACTCCTCACTAGCTAGTTTAACCACAGGAACGAGTTTGAAAATAGTGCGAAATTCCGTGCTCGTGATTTTGATATTCGCTCTCGTGATTTAGAATAGGAGTCCACCTCTCATAGCAAAAATTACATCTAATAATTGAAAAGGGTGTACTCGAAAAAAAGTGATTGGCCCCCATATAGCTATCTAGTACTCCAAAACAATTTTATTTCTATATCCTAATCCTAATCTCTGAACATGTTTCTTTTACTTATTCTTGATTAAATACACTTCAACTTCTACTAATTATTATAGGTGCAGATGACATGTTGTACTTCTGTTGGCCAAATAAACAAGGTAGTTTGAAATTATTTAATATAATCGCCTTTTGAATTTGTTTGTCACACACTGTTTGTCTGCTACTAGACGCATCATAGTTGCTGACAACAAAGCTAACTTATAACGTTACTCAAATTACTCCTATCAGGAGTATATATAATTCCTTCCAAGCATCTCATTTTTCAATACCAATCCTTTCAACTTTCCCTCTCACTTTCAGTTGTACTCATTGTGCACTATTTGATCACCTTGATCAAATTTCAATTTTAGAAAAAACACTCCTTTACACATATATTAAGTGTTGTAATACCATATACATTTGTCATTTGACGAATAGAAGTTGCAATTGCTATACGTACATACATATATATCCTGTGGCCTCAACTCTTCAAATTATAATATATGTTCTGATCATGCTTTCTTAGCTTACAAATTACCATAATTTAAATTCCAAAACTTCTCATACCAAAAGTATGGCAATGTACGAGTTTTCAATCTTTGATGCATTATCATCAACGTCCACTGCAACTGATCAAGTGGAGGGCTCATCAGATATGTCCTTCTGGGTCAACAATCTAATCCCAGAACTAGCCCCGCTACCACCGCAGATCGGTGACACGTGGGATGACCAGATTGGTGCTTGCGTGGCAGCTCAGCAAAGTCAACAACCGTTGACTATGGAAAGTGACTTGGAGGAAGACAAAGGCATAAGGCTTGTCCACGCCTTGCTGACTTGTGCTAATGCTATCCAACGTGGCGAGCTCCTACTGGCTGCCTCGCAGATTGACCAAATGTGCAATGACCTGCTGACACATGTTGGTACATCAAGAGGGATTGGTAAAGTGGCTGGCTGCTTTGTGGAGGCTCTAAGCCGCCGGTTGTATGGGCCAGCCATGGACGTATGTCCTGTTAGGCAAAACCCGGAACATGAGGTATTGTACCATAGTTTCTATGAGGCTTGCCCTTACCTCAAGTTTGCTCACTTCACGGCTAACCAAGCCATATTGGAGGCCTTTGAGGGTCATGATTGTGTTCACGTCATCGACTTCAGCTTAATGCATGGCTTGCAATGGCCAGCTCTGATCCAAGCTCTGGCTCTTAGGCCTGGAGGTCCTCCGTCACTCAGATTGACAGTGATTGGCCCGGTGCAAGGCAACGGCTACTCGATTCGAGACATAGGTTCAAGGCTAGCTCTATTGGCTCGCTCCATGAATGTGAAGTTTGCATTTCGTGCTTTAGCAGCTCCACAGCTTCAGGATGTCAAGCCATGGGTACTCGAAGCCGACCCTAGAGAAGCCGTAGCTGTGAACTCTATCTTTCAGCTACATCGCCTTCTTGGAACAGGCATTGAGTCGACACTAAAGTGGATTATGAGCCTTAAGCCGAAAATCGTGACTTTGGTAGAGCAAGAGGCAGACCACAATCAAGTCGAGTTCTTGGCTCGGTTCACGGAGGCTTTGTATTATTACTCGACTATGTTCGACTCGCTAGAGGATTGCCATCTCCTACCCGAGAAAGCGTTGGCCGAGTTGCATATAAAGATGGAGATCGAAAATATAGTGTGTTGTGAGGGTATGGCTAGGGTTGAGAGACATGAGCCACTAGCTAAATGGCAGACTAGGATGGCTCAAGCCGGGTTCAAGCCATTACCATTAAGCCATAAAGCCTTTAGGCAAGCAAGCATGTTGCTAACATTGTTTTCTTCGGAAGGATATAGTGTGCAAGAGAGGGAAGGGTGCCTCACCCTCGGCTGGCATAGCCGCCCCCTTGTTTCGGCTTCAGCTTGGCGCGTGGACCTATTGGCTACAGATAGTCGTAGAATAATGGTTCACGAGAAATCGTCATCTTCATCTTCTTCATCGGAGTATATTGGATTTGACTCCACTTAGATCCAAGAGCTTGTCATTGGCTAATAGATTGCTACTCTGTTGATCGTGATAAAAATATTTTGAAATACATTTTTTTTTGCTTAGTATTATACGAGTTATATGTCTAGCTTGCATCAATGTTCAATTCAGGATGCATCTGTTGCGCTAAATCGAATCGAATCTTACGTAACAATAAAATGCGACATTAAGGGAAAGTGAAATTCACCAACAATCCAATAGTACTGTCAATTAGTCCTCCAAATTATGGGCACTGAAGTTAATTCCTATCTTACGAAATTTACCAGAAAAGAAAACTCAAACCAAAAAAAGCATTCACCAACAAACCATTAGTACAGTCAAGTGCATATTGGATTATTGGCACTTTGCATTCTTATTTGTTGAAGGGAGAAAAAATTGTTAAGCAACCTCAATACTCTAGTAATCTCAACTTATTTTTCAATTCACCAAATAATAAAATTAGATGAATGCCACTATATCAATGCAACTGAACGGCCCGGATCTAAAGAATACATAAGTCCAATTCACACAATAGAAAACGAAAGAAGCATTTTTATTATTATTTTTTTGAAAAAGTAAGGGGTGTAGAAAGACTAAAGGACCTCCCGAGGTTTGAGGTTACAGTTCAGTTTTTTTTTTTTCAGTTGAGTTTTTTAAAGTTGAGTTTAATTTCATTTCACACCATTTTATCCGACCAAAACACAACTTTACTCCAAACTTATATCTTCCCGATCGAATTCACTAGACTATAACGATTAACGTAGCTTAATAAATCCTTCGATTGCACTGATATCGTAGTCAGCCAACAATATACCGCACGGCTGCCTTCCAAAAAGAACATGCTTGAAAGTAATCCACTTGACATACTAAAAAAAAACATTAGCATCCTCGACAATATTCTAGCATTATTGTGTCTCCAGGGAGAGTTTCGCCTGTTTGATAAAATTAAATATATATTTTAATGGCATGAATGTCATATTTATGGGTGAAATTATAACTAATAATAAATGAATTGATTAAATAATAATTAAATTGCCTAATGATTATATTTCTGTTGTAATGTATGTCTTACAAAAACACATAGTGTGAACCTACACGGGTGTACTCAAGAAGAATGTTTTGACAATGGGACGTTAGATAATCTCGCCCATATACACTTGGTTGTGAGAGCTTGGACTCTTTTAATTTATTAAGGAGAAGACTCCTTTTTGTTACCAACACTTTCGTTCACATTTATTAATTAGTAGTTCACCCATAGAATTATAGAAAAATCTATCCACACCATCAGTTGGCATTCGGTCTTGAAATGGCCTTTTTGTATTGTGGATTGTTCACCCCTCTCAACGTTATTATGGGCAACAAAGCATCCGTCCAGCGTAACAAATATTTACCAGAGGAGTTGTTGGTAGAAATCCTGATAAGGGTACCTCCAAAACATCTGCTACTGTTAAGGTCTGTTTGTACATATTGGCATACACTTATTAGTAGCCAAGATTTCATATCGTGGCATAAAAATCACTGTCATGCTGTTGAAAAACACTATTTGCTTTTAAATCAATTGTGTCATGATGAGGGGCTGTTCCTCCTTCATGATGAAGGTATAAACCCGGGGGAGATTCGTAGAATTGACCTCCCTATTGAAATGAAAAATTCTACCCGTTTTGTGTCTTTAACTGTCGTAGGTTGTATTGATGGGCTGATTTGTTTGCAAAATGGCTACTATGAAGCTCCAATATTGTGGAACCCTAGTATTAATAAGCACTTGCACGTTCCCCCCTTAAGAAGCAGTGTGAAATCGCCTTGGGCAATGAGGACTTGTGGGTTTGCCTACGATTCTTCCGTCAATGACTACGTAGTTGTGTGTGTGACTTTCCTTTTGAAAGAAAAAACTGCACGCATATCTGATGGTACTTCAGTTGATGTATTCTCGCTCGCTAAGAAATCATGGAGAAACATTGATGTCTCTGCTCCCTTGATGAAATTGTTTGATCCTTTGGTTAGTATTGATTTAGTTTTTTATGGGTTGGCACCGTTAAATGAGCATACTCTTACTCGTTGTATGGTTGTATCGTTTGACCTAAAATCTGAGGTGTTTATGGAGATAATGTGCCCAGATGATGTTGAATTTTTCCCAGGTTGCAAACAACAATTAAAAGTTCTCCGAGATTCTCTTGCCTTAATCAATGAAAGGTGCGCCAAAGAGTATCACATTTGGGTGATGAGAGCTGATGGTATAGCGAAGTCGTGGACAAAGATATACATCATAAACTTTACAGGACGGAAAGAAATAGTTGGTTTTGGTAGGAATGGACAATTAGCTTTGTATGGAGATGGTGATTGCATTATTCAACCTCTTTTGGAGACCCCAAAAATTAAGAATTTTGTTCATAATCTCGCGCATACTGGCCAGCATATAGATTCATACATAAAGAGTCTAATTTTGCTCGAGCCATTGGCAATAGAAGCCAAGGACAAGAAGAAGAAGAAGAAGAGAAGCAAAAGCAGGAGAGCTTTAGATTATATATATCATACGCTATATAATCCCATCATCCCGTGGAACAAAACTAAGTTAGGACCTTCGGCCTAACATGGAGGAGTTAGTACACAACCGAGCGACTTAGCTTGCAGGAGAGCATGAACCAAAGAGTTATTGACCATAGATTGAGATGTACTCTACAAGTTTGCTCCTATCCACTTTCTTCTAATTGCCAAGAAGTTTTTTATTATCTTTCTAGCACCCAAATAATCTAGGGGTCAGATCATCTTGTTCTTCTCGTCTTTTCGTAATGTTATGGCGAGATTGCATGTCTTATGAAGACTGAAGTTGTTCTCATAATATAGATCCTGAACTACGTTATTCCTATCTTGCGGCAAGATTTTTTCTGTTTTTTTTTTGTTGTTTATAGCTGACGGACTTCATTTTTTCTCTTGTTGTTTCCATATGGTGTTTAACTATATTGTTATGAATGAGAAATTGTCAAATCTCAATGCAACCATGGGGTTCCTAATTGGTGAGAGAATTGGCTGCGAATTGTAAATCAGCAGATAGTGTTGCTCAATTCCAATCAAAACTGCAGTTATCCATCTCTAAAAGTTCCAATTGATTGAAAATATATACTTCTTTTTACTTTTCTTCTTTGGTAACTTAGTAGTTGCAGACTTGCAGTATATGATGAAAGTAAATATGAAGTTCTAATAATATATACTCAAGCCAGAGAACTGTGTTTCTCTCGGTTCAAAGGACAGAGATGCTAAGGCAGGCCGGCTTCAAACTCAGCTTAAGGTACATTTTCCTCAAGATCAATTCTTTTCAATTAAGCTCAGTTTTCTCCGATTAAGTTCATTTTTTTTCCAGTTAAGTCTAATAAAGTTAAGTTAAACTTGTATCCAGACGAACAAAACGGAGCCCAGTTATACGGTGCTAAGGCCCTGTTTGGCAATTAGCTAGAGCTGTTAGCTGATAGCTAGATTGGATAGCTGAATTTGTTAGATAGTTTGACCAGCTGATGTGCACCAGTTGTGAGAGGGCATTTGTTAATTTACAGCTGATTGGGGTGAAAGAAATAGTTCAACCAGCAATTTACCAAATACAATTTTTAGATCGTATCAGCTACTTTTTTTCACTAGTTGTCCAAAACTGACTTCCAAACAGGGACTAAGTACACCTTGCCTTGGAAGAATGGTAGATTACGAAAAAGTCTTCTTTTTTTTTTAAGGGAACATATATATAAAGTCTTTGTTATTAGTACACGGGTACCTGCACAAGCGAATATTCGA
>ONZK01003267.1:72473-90093 GCA_900322385.1 Pharnaceum exiguum
TAGTGTGATTTGGAGGCTGAGGGGGAGAGTCGGGGGGAAGGGGGTGGAAAAGAATTTTTCAGGTTGAAACAAGGGGAGTAATCATTACTGCCTTTCAAGGAGTATTAATTCAGGGGGGGTTTATTACTACAATACCAAACCATTGAAAAGTCTTGGAATAATTAAAGGAGTAATCATTCCCCCCTATTCCCCCCAATACAGGCATGCCCTTAGTGGTCAAGTGTCATGGAGTTAGTGGTCTCTTATAATGGCCTAGTTTATAGGATAGTTGCTACTATGTGGGTTGTAGTCAGGTGAGGCCTACATATTGAGTCAAATGTGTATTTTTTCTATTGTGAAAGCAAAACATAAAGAAAGTTCATCATATTTTTATACTGCTTGCCCAATTCTTCTCCTCCCAATTCCCAACAAGTTTTGCTAGAGCCACAGTTAAATAATATTGAGGTGTTGAGGACTTGAGGGTGGGATGCAAAAGAAGCCGGAAGGCCATTGGTTGAATTGCAGCTACCTATGCTGTATTTTTTTCGCGAGTATTACTAATAGTTAAGTTTAGTTTTTTGTTTCAGTTCCATTCAGTTTTCTTTTGTTTAGTTTAGTTATAATTTTAACTACTTGTTCTTTTTTCAGTTTACTATATTACAGTTTTTTTTCTATTTCAGTTTCAGCTCCTATCTTTCCCGCTAATCAAAACACACCCTTAGTTCCCTTTGTTCTGAAGTTCCATCTAATTTATGGGTTATCTATTTACTGAAAAAAATTATATTAATCAACTTTATATATATGAAACGAAATATTAATGATATGTACTGAAAACGTTTTTTTATATCAATTTAGAGCCCATTCAAGTATCTTTTTTTTCTTTGTTGGTTTGTGAGTTGTGACGTTATGGTGTGACTGTCTCTTTGTTTTTCTTCTTCTTTTTTTTCTCAAGATTTTCTTTCTCATCATTGTGTAGACATTGCTCGTAGTCAGGATTTATTCTGCTTTTTATGGTACTGTGGTTAATTACTCTTTTATAATTAACATTAACGCATCGCTAACATAATCCAGAATCCAGATATTATTAAATCTTAACAATCACTTCAAAAGTAAAGGGAGAGGGAAAACATGACATCGTCTAGGTCTTGATTCAACAAAACAAACCAAAAAAATGGAAGAAAAGAAAGAGCATACAGAATAGTGCCTTTAATAGCTTAAAAGAAAATATACTAGAGGCCTTCAAAATTCATTCAATGCTCTTCCTACTTCGTTTCTCCACATTGAATGGAAGTGGCTCGAGCAAAACTAGACTCTCAATGTATGGCTCTATATCCCAATTTTGAATAGGGCGATCGGGTACAAAAGTCTTTATTTTCGGGTTCTCCTCAAGAGGTAGAACTACCCAATCACCCTTTCCAACCAAAGCTAATTGTCCATTCCTGCAAAAACCAACAATTTTGTTCGGTCCTTCGAAGTTTATGGAGCATATGAGCATATCTTAGTCCACGACTTAGCTATACCATCTTCTCTCATCACCCAAATGTGATATTGATCATCACGCCGATCATCACGCCGATCATAAATTATTAAGGCAACAGAATCTCGGAGAACTGCTAATCTCTGGTCAGAACCAAGTGAAAGTTCATCTGGGCACTTTGTTGTCTCAAAAATCTCAGACTTTAGATCAAACGATATTACAATCATCCTTTGTCCCATAGAGAACTCCACAAATACTAATCGACAGATTAAACAAGAACATAGGAGCAGAAACGCCAATGTTTTTCCATGATTTCGCAGCGAGCGAGAATACTTCAACTGAAGTTTCAACAGGTGGCTTATAAGGCCTTTCAAAATTTTCCATGAAGTAGAAAGTAATGCACACAACTTTATAGTCATTAACGGAAGCATCAAATCCGAACCCGAAAGTCCTACGTAGACAAGGGTAATGAAGCGACGCCCATGACACCTTAATAGGGGGAAGTCTTAAGCACTCATCAATACTAGGGTTCCACAATATTGGATAATTCTTGCCATCTTGCAAAAAAATAAGGCCATTGATACAACCCAGTATTGTAAAGCAAGGGCTGCTACTTTTGTAAGGAGGGTTAAATCTTCCAACCTCTTGAAAGTTCTCACCAACATCGTCATCATGCAGGGTATATATTTCCTTCTTTTCATCAGTAAAATATTGCCTGAATAGCACTCTATATTTTCTAGTAGCATTGCTATGATTTACCTGCAACGATATGAACTTAGGGCTGCTAATAACTGTATACCAAAATTGACTAACAGACCTGAATCGAAGTATACATTTCGGAGGCAACCTTATCAAGATTTCTACCAACAACTCTACTGGTATATTCATGTTGGTGTCACGAGTGCTTTCCAAGGCGCATTGGAAGGAGATTACAAAAGTGGGATGAAAGAATGACTGACGGCTTATGAGATCGAAAACCTCTTCGTTGGTATTTCGATCGTTACGGACTTACGATGATGTAATGGTGATCCCTAATCATGAACTCGTGTCAGCCGAAATCCTTATACCTTAACAAGTTCACTTCACCGAAGGACTGCCGTCAAAAAGGCCCATACTAGAGTTTTTCTTTTTATATGATATTGCCCAAATACCCATAGTAGACTTGGCTTGTCATCATTTAAAATCATCTTATAAAATAATTTCTTTGGCCCAACTCGGACTTGATTATAGGTGAAATTAACGGAAATAATAGTTTTTTTCTTTTGATAGCAAGGGAAATAATAGTTACTTAGACCAATTACTATAAACTAATTTCAATTTCAAAAAACTTAAAACAAGTTTTTTGAAAAAATAAACTTAACATCAAGCCTTTTTTTTTTTTTTTGAGAAAAAGCCATTTATTTTTAAGATACTTTGAAATTCACTAAATTAATTTATTTGGAGATATAAGTGGAAATATAGATTATTCACAACAATTGTTAAAGTTGAGATAATTGCACAATAATCGACATAAATAAAGATTATTTCCAATAATTTTTCCTTAAATATGCTCGGCCAGCCGATGTAGAACTCGAGAAAGCTCCTATCCAGTTGCAAAATAAAAGGTTCTTTATATCCCTCCTTTAATAAAAAACAAAAAAAATGTATGAATCCGTTTCATATATGAGACTGGGTACTAATGATGCCCCGACTACACAATAATTACCCCTCAACCACACAATACACAATAATGACCCCCTCTTATCCAGTTTTATGTATGAAACGGTTTCACACAAATATTTCTATTAATCGAAAAGGCCATTTCACGAGCCATATATATTTTTTCAGGGCAACCTTAAATAAATTATTATTATGACCTCATAACTATATCTTCTTACACGATTAGATGATGGAAGAAAAAAAAAAGTTAAAAACTGCTCGGATGCGGTGCTGTCGTTGAAACAAGAGCATGGAAGGCATAACAAGACGCTGCTTCATTGTTTTCCTGACGATGATCCGAGGCAATTACTCATTTACCATATACGTACTAGTGCTTTCCCTGGAGTTCCAAAATTACTAAACTTGGCTGATTACTAAGGCACTGCTTTCATCCTTTATTGTTCTTATTAGAGCATTGCTTTCTCTGCTTCTTTTGAATCCGCGCCCTCAACAGTACCAACAAGTTGAGAAATTTATTTTTTTTAGAACACGTCAATAATTTTATAGCACGTCGATAATTATTTGGCTGTGGCTCTAGCAAAACTAGACTCTCCATGTACGAGTGCATACACCATGGACGTATGAGGCGAGAAGACGCATTATTCCAAATTTTTGGGGTCTCCACGTGAGGAAAAACTACCCAATTGCCGTCTCCAACCAAACCTAATTCCCCATTCATGCCAAAACCAACCATGTACTTCCACCCCGTAAATTCTATGGAGTATAGCTTTGTCCACAACTTGCCTACACCGTCATCTCCCATCACCCAAACATGAAGCTTTTCCTCACTGCATCGATGGATTATGGCAAGAGAATTGCGAAGAACTTCTAATTCATGCCAGCAACCCGTAACATGTTTAACTTCATCTGGGCACATTATCTCCGTAGACACCTCAGATTTTAGATCAAACGATACAACCTTATGTGGAGTATGATCACAGAGCGGCAACAAATAAAAAACTAGATTAATACTAACCATACGAAAATCGCACAAATCCAAGGGAGCAGAGACATCAATGTTTCTCCATGACTTCGTAGCGAGTGAGAATACATCAACGAAAGTTTTAAAAGGTTTGATATCAGCTGGATTCTTTATATACTCTTCCTTGATAACAACTATGTAGGTAATGCACACAACTATGTAGTCATTAACGGAAGCATCAAAGCCAAATCCATAAGTTCTAAATTCAAATATAGGGCTCGCAAATTGATTCAGCCTCACCGGGGGAGAAACGGGCAAGCTTTTTTTAATACAAGGGTTCCACAATATTGGAGATTTTCCCCACTCGTATGTTCTGTGGATACAATCATGATCAAATGGAATTGCAATCAAAAACTTTCCGTGGAATCGAAAATCAAACGATGAAATTCGAAAAAAATCCATAGGCAAATCAAGCCATTAATACAACCAAGTACACTAAAATTATTGGAACCTATAATGCTTTTGAAAGGATGTTTAAATCTTCCAATCTTCTCAAGATTCTCACTTTCATCATGAAGGGTAAATAGGTCTTCCTCTTGTGCAGGTAAATAATTTGTAATTAACACACTGTGTTTTTTAACAGCATGGTAATGACTTGTGTGCAGAGATATGAACATTGGACTGCTAATTAGTGAATACCAAGATTTACAAACAGCCCTACACCGAAGTAGAGATCTTGGAGGCATACTAATCAGGATTTCTACTAGCAGGTCTTCCGGTAATTTCATGTTTGTGCTCTTTTGAAGAGAGGTTAGGAGACACTTAGAACACTCGCTTGTGCAGGTAGCCGTGTACAAATGACAAAAAATTTAGGGAATTGATAGGAATGTGTTAGGAAACTTTGAGTTTTATTATTTTAATCTAACAAATTCTCACCTTGCTCATTAGCTCTATCTAGCATATTTTGTATTCCACCACACAACTGGCAGGTGTTTGTCCACTCTAAAATTCTACACGTCTGCCCTATATATATACCCAGTAATACTTGGTGAACAAGATATAAACCTAGTAGAACTCTAATTTATTAATCACAAAAAAGTAATAACCTAAATAAACTAGTGAAGTTTTTTATTGAGTAATAACAAGAAATTAATAGGAGAAACCAACCGGTGTTTGGTTTTTTTTTTTTCCTGAAGTCAAGGAATCGGGAGGTCTTATGTACACATAATGACAGTAACTAGTTGGCTATACTGCAATGGCCTAACCTGCGGACTGCGGTAAGATGGTTTCAGAAATCTAAACTTCTCCACTTCATAATCAGAGGAGGCAACAACATGGGAATAAGATCCTCGATTGTCTACAAGCTTCCAAAAGCAGACCGCGCGTCTTTAATCGTGTGTGACCACGAAGCGCCTTGACGATTAAATATGATAAATATAAAATTCTTTATATGAGTTATATCCAGGAATGGAATTGATGGTCGAGGCAGTCGTCATAACTAGACATCTCTCACGATTTTTCTTGTGAGTACTGAGATGCATAGAAACAAAGCCGGGGTCTGTGATTATCTTTCGAAACGCCCTCGATACACACTGAAGCCTAAGGAGAGATTTCACTGGTAGTCTAGCTAGTATTTGCCTGAATATCTCGTCAGGTAGATAATATTTGCACTTCTCATTCATGTCTTTCTTTTTGCCTTTGATTTTGATCCAAAGCCGCAAAGTAAACTCAACTACGAAGTTGTGTTCTTTTCATTTGACATTCCTTAACGATCGAAGCAAAGAGTGGAACTCAAAACTAGAAAGTGACTTAGTGAAATGTTACCTGCAATCATTTGTAATTGCCTGCAGTAGTTGCTTCAAGTCCCGTTGCATTGCTTTTTTAGCCCACATAAACCTTGGATAGAGATTGAAGATTTAAGCTTAATAATAAAAAATCTTTAGATATTTTAATTCTAAAATAGAGGTTATGCCAAAGTATGATGTCAAATCTAAGCACGGCTAGGTCTCTTTATAAAAGAGTCCTCAACTTCTAAATTAACCTCAACTCTCCCTATACAATGGGCTACTTGAAACGGAGAAACCGGGAGAAACCGGGAGAAAACGTGTCTTTGGTTTTGTTTTTTTTTGTTTTGAAGTCAGGGAATCGGGAAGTCTTATATACGGAGTACACATAATGACGGTAAGTCGGTAACTAGTTGGCTACGCTGCAACAGCCTAACCTGCTGACTGCGGTAAGATGGTCAGTGTAGAGACGGATCAGAGAGACTGTGCGGATGACAATAATAAGGACTAGTGGAAGCTTCTCATAACTACAAAACTACATACATAATCACAAGAGACCTATCTAGCTAGCTATACACATCTAACTCTATTACGGTGTTGCCTTCGTCTTCCTAACCTAAACTAGCAGTAAAACATCAGGTTCTTCACTTTGTCCTTCAACTCTGGTAAAGGACGGATACATTGGCCATTACTGGTGTGTTTATGATGAGTTCCTGAAACATCTGAATCAGGTTCCATGTAGAATCGAGCTCTGTAAGCAGCCAGATGCGCGTAATAAGCCGGAGGCACTGCAGGATTAACAAAAAGGTGCAGTGTCAGATTGCTGAAGTTTAATGCTACTCCAACAGAAACTGGGTTCAAACAGAATTTTCATAGTTGTGAGCAATCTTATTCTAGAACCATAACAAGTTTTATGACAGCTTCACGTCATACGCATGCGATTATCTTACCTACGGAGACAGATCTTGTGCACCGAGCATACCTGCATGATAAACACTACAATCTTAGTAAGGAAGCCAAAGTAAAAATCATCAATCAGTAGGTGAAAAGTCTTACGTGTAACATAAGTTGTTAGTTAGAGATTGTATCTCATCTGGAGTAAAATTGTTATCATCCCAGAGAACATGGTAGTGAGCTGGTCTGCTTGTTCCCTTCAATAATTCAGGCAAAACCCGATGTTAATGTCAGGACTCAAGAATATGTACAAGGACATCTCTTTCTAAACAAATATGAACAAACCTGAATCCCAGCATGACTACACAGGAAGAAATCGAAGTCAGTTGGATGACAAATTTTAGTGTCTACAACAGTACCTGCAGTTTATTGTCTATGTTAGTTTGGTGTTCTTTCATTTGCGAAGCAGAATAATAAGAATAATGCAAGAATCAAGTAACTCATAACAAACCACATAGAATTGATTACAATTATATCAAAGTTAAAAAATTAAAAATAAATTACCAGGTAAAATATTCCCACTCTTGTCAGTGCTTCTCCTGTCATTGTGATTGTTAGGAAATAGTCTAGTGTGGTTGCGCTTTTGAACCACAACAAACGTCACCGGTGGCTGATAACCAGGTTCCAAAGATGCACATGCCTATCAAACAGGAGGAAAAAGGTCATACACGGAGAAAGAACTGTAAATGCGCAAATTTGAAGGAGATGAGTATACCTTTCTAATGGCATCAAGTTCATAGAGTAGAACATGGTAGAACTGACCATCACTCACACCGTCCCTGCATTGGAATTAAGTTATTTTGCATAACCAACTGTATCTAGGATAATAATAGTGATAATAAGAAACTTCTCAGTGTTTTCTATTCCACCGAAAAGCAGATTTATTATCAAGACAACGGAAACAACAATAACTACTAAGAGAAACAAAAAAATGCTGTAGAATATAGTCACCTGTAGAAAATTATCCTCAATGGCTTTTGACCAGTAGCCCTTTTGAAGGATAGTAAAAGCTCTCTGTAAATTTTGGAATTCAACCCATGATGTTAGCATTCAGTAAGATGAAGGAGAAGAATGGCAAGAAAAGGGATGAACCCAATACCAACAGAAAGCAGTCACCAAATTCAAAAACTGCTGAACTTCTCACAAGTTCACAATTACACACCTGATCATGCCTCCATAAATAGTGCCATTTTGAGGGTCTTGACTACTTTTGAACAAATCTTGGATAATTTCCTGTCTATGAGCCTGAGCAGACACCAGACCAGCATACTTCGTAACTTCTGGCCAATCTTGTGAAGCTACAACCTGCATAGTACAGAGCAAAAATCAGTGTGGGCTCAATTTGAAGATTAGTGTTCTAACAAATGATACATGTAATGTCCTTACAGCAGCAATGGATGGACTGCAGTCTTCTCCACTCTCTGGGTGGGTAACATCAGCTCCAAATATTATTGTTGGAATGTCACTAACCATCGGAATTCTCAAACTCAAAGCATCCAAAAGGACAGTATTTCTTCCTCCCATCTACAAACGAAAATTTATGAGAAGATAAGATATATGGATTGGTCTACACACTCGCAAATATTCGACTGTTCAGTATCTCGTTGTACACACCTTCACATTTATTTTTAGAGACACATTTGCTAGGTATTGCCTGGTGACTTTCAACACATATTTGGTAAGGCAGCACTGTGAGATCAATCCCAAATCCGTCTCACACATGCGTTTCAAATCACCTACAGGCCAAACAAAAGTTAAATCAGCACAAGGTTTTGATGTTTACCCCAGCTCTCATTTTCTGGTTCTTGTGAATGTTTTATTTTTTGTTTTTGAATCTGCATCAGAAGTTCAAAACTGATGATAAAATATTACAGTGATTTACACCGCTAGAGGTGCCACAGGATTGAGGTGTAGGATAGACAGCGTTATTTGCAGGTAATAGCTCAGAAAGACAATAAGCACTATAAACTACTGAGCAAGCAAAGCAGATAAATGTAGAGTTGTGTACCATAGAGTGATCCGTTATTGTCAGGTAAAATTGCAATGACCAACTCTAGCTCTTTGCCCTCAAGCTTGGTTGCAGAGGAATTAAACACATGTCTCAAGGCCTTTTTCACCTGGTCTGGCCGTGCAGAATGGATGGGGATCACAGGTTCTGGGTTAAATTCCTGAAATAGCAGCCACAAAAGTTTGTTTAAAAGCACAAACCTGAATCAAACTTTTGACAAAGCAAATTCAGGGATCAAACTGCATCTTGCAAAGTCATAAAACCTAGTACCATGACATCTACTAAAATTAGAATTAGAAGCTTTACCATGCCAGAAACTTGGCACATCTGAACCAACTGGCGGCAAAACCCACGAGCAGAACTCTCTTGCACACTTCTTGAAAAGTTAATGCAAGCCCAATGATTTACTGTGCTTCCATTTATCACTTTCTGTTTTTTCAGACCAAAAAAAACTGTTACACACTACTTACACACCATTCTGCACCAGCCAATATCACACAATCATGCAATTTAAAACATTTACCTTGTTTATCATATTCCATTGACCTTGCTGAGGTAAGTGTTGCTTCTCTTTTCCAGTATCATTGAACTTCAGCTATTTGAAACACCAACCCAAGTACAGCTCAATACACGGCATCGCAAAGCAAAAAGAAAAGACCACTAAACAGATACAAGAAAGAGATTCATAAGAATACAGACCCAAGGAGCAGGAAGCACTCGAGCCTCAACTGTTGCAAGCTTGTCGTCTATACTTATACCAAACTCCTGCATATGGGAATCTTGGTTGTAGCCATTCTGATGAACTGTCTGTAAAGAATATCAAGTTCGATAAGAGATTTATAGAATAAATTAGAGCCAATGCACTTGCAAGGTCCTGGATAGTCCGTATGCAGAGAAAGAAGAGTAGAAGGGGTATAAACAGCAACCAAAATCAGTAACTAGAGACTTAAAACGACTTGAATACCTGCAAAATGTCTGCTTCTTGCTCAGATGGTCGTCTACATGTAACTTTCAGCAAAGAAGTTATTTGCTTGTCATTCAGTCTTCTTGTATAACGCTGCCCTTCGACTATCTTGCAAGCCTGTCAGAGTAAAAGATGTGGCTTAGAATCATTTCTAAGAGGAAAGCAAAATTACTATTTTCATGTTGTAGCAACATCGAACCTACCTCCATGGGCAAATAGTTCACCTTCTTTTGATTGCCTACTTGAAGGCAAGGTAGTTGTGCATGCTGTATTGTAAACCCATACATCTCCTTAAAGTACTCGATGACAGATTTCATGTTCATTTGCTCATCAACTGGGAACCTGGCAGCAAAAGGGGAAGGGAAAAGTACATAAGTTCGGAGGGAAGAGAATGCAGAACGTTAATACGAAGAACCTATAATGTGATACTGTGCATGCTATTACATTAGCTCCCTAGTAGGCTGTGATGACAATCCAGAAATTCGATATTTCCTCCGTACATTTCCTCTGTGAGTAACTTCTACTTTGATACCTCTAAGGGCTTTCTTAACCTGTCGAAGTAGACATGGAATACATTATTCTCCATATCAAGTTTCCATTTCCATCAGGAATTATAAACTGAACAATTTGAACCAAGCGAACCACAGCGGCACCAAACGTATATAACAACAACAATAGCACAGCATAGCCTAAGTCCCACAACCACACCAAAGCTAAATGATTATAGTCAAATGAGATGGAAAGTCCAATTCTAGTGGAACACTTCCATGTATATTTCTGGACAGCATACAATTCAAATGGACCATAATTCAGAGCTTACTGCATCAAAACTTTATTTGAAGTAACAACTTAAACAAGCATGAAAAGGTTGGAGATGATATACCTTGACAGAATCTGCATCAGAAAGTGGCCGTGAACGTACATCCTTCCCCAAAATTTGGGCAACAAACTCCACAACGGGGAGAGGTTCAATGAATGCACTCGCGGACATATCTGAGCAACCAAAAAACAACTGTCACCATAGCATCTAAAAGTGCAGCTTAAAAAAATCATTTGGGTTTAATGTTCCAACGCATGTGTTAACATCATATTACTTCCAAGATACCAATATACACATGAAATATGTGATAAAATGCTAGCAATGAACTGGCAGAGGAATGGTCAAGCATAAAAATACACTCACCAATGTTCAAGGCCAATCCCATTTGCGTGGGCTTTACACTCTGGTAGAACCCACGCCATGAGTGTAACCCACCACCAAGTTGATGAGGCTTTTGAATGTCAGGAGAATAGAATAATCTTCCAAAAGATATATGCCTTTAAATTCAGAAAACCATATGAAGACTGTCAGAATATTTCAGCAATCATTTCATGGCATGCAAGAAATGAACCTCTAATGGAAAAGAAGCACAAAAGAAAAATTATCTCTGATGCTAAGTACCTCTTGGATGCAAGTTCCCTCAATACAGTATCAATCACAGCCAGTGCTTCTTGAGGTGCTTTAACATCCTTCCCAGATAGAAGCTCGTGCAGTTCATGCATTCTTGCAAAGCCGATGAATTCGATCTTTACCTTGAATTCATTCTTTCTGAGATAAACGCAGGAACAATGTTACTACACCAGCATTAAGTAGACAGACTCGCAGCAAATCAATGTAAACAAGTATGAGCTTACTTTACTGTTGCATAACCTTCACACTCATCCACCAATATGACACTGAATTCTTTCGTCTTGAAGGGTAGTAAACCTGCAGTATACAGATTCTGCTTTCCATCGTACACAGGTAGCCGGGCACCCAAGTCTGTTTCTCTATGAAGTTTTACCAGTTGAGCCATGACAGCTTTGTTCAATTTGCTGGACTTAACCTCAGGATTTATTTTCACCTGGAAAAATAACCCACAAAATCATAGTCAACACCATCACTTAGTGACCCAAAAATGCAACAAACTTAATTACATTAGGTAATGAAGAAACTTACATTATAATGACACAAATCCGACCGTGAGAGCTCAGTCATAAAATAATTAGCCTTAACAACAACCTTCGTCCCCAGCTGACCAAAACCCGGCCGTCTCTGGAACACAATGTTCTTGTTGTTCAATGTGGGAGGCTCAGCATGCAGCACAACTTTCCCATTGGGTGAATCCTCCCCTACACCACCTTTGCTTTTTCTCCGTGCTCTCCTCCTCTTGGCATTTTTCGGAGCGACTTCTAGTCTTTCTCCAGACCCTTTATTACACACTTGGTTTGGTTTCTGCTGAACTCCTAAGTTCTCCACAGGTTTCTTGGAGATCATAAACTTCTCTTCTGGTTCTCTCAGTTGCAGGTTCGGCATCTTTGCTGCATTCACTTCAGTATAAGGCCTAACTGCTTGGTAAACTTTACACTCAAATGCAATATACTTGACTTTTGACACAGCTTATATAGAAATTTTACACAATGTACTAGAGGGAATGGCACAGTAGTAAAGTACTTAAATTTTCTACCAAATGAAACCCTTTTGAGTTTTCACCAGTATATATAAAGCTGAGGTCTCGAGTAAAAGAACTAGGGCACAGATTTCACTCTGCAGATGGATGAAAAAAAAACACCAGCATGGAAATAAACCTAAACAGTATTTATGTGGGGTGAAAACAAAACAAACTTACAATAATATAACTGAGACAACATGCAACTATGCAGCAACCACATGATGCAAAAAGCCAAAGTACAAAAAAAATTACATCAAAATTTTCAACTTTGGCAGGAACATTAAAGAAGCAAACTTCACCTACTAGTACTGCAATGCAAACAGTAGAAAAATAACTAGTCATAGCATTATCACCTGACTTCTGAGATGAGAGTAAAGTAGATATCTTTACTAGCTATTTTTGTCCAGCATAATCAATCAAAGCTTCAGAAAACTTCAGAGAAGAGATTTTGCAAATCCAAAACTTGTTTAGTTTAGTTTAGTTTCACTTTGCTTTGCTCCTTAGAAAGAAGACAAATGAAACCCACAAAGCTAAACTGGTATTTTTGTCCATTCATCACATCATCATTCATCATATACTGCTGGTAGCAATTATTATATTGTTATTTAATGTTCTGAACATTCTTAAACATCTTTATTTTTTACGTGGGCAAGATCCAAAGTCATGGGTTCACAAATATTTATGGTCAAAAAAGGTGTAGGAGAATTTACTTTTTCCTCGGGATTACCAAAGTAAGCAAAACGAACATAGTAACAATAAAATCTAAATGTAAAATGAAATGAGTAAAGTCAGTGGTCCCTAAGGTATGGGAGAAGTCCCTTGGATTTTCTGCACAGGAAATAATTTTGTAAGGTAGCAAAGTGAGACCGTTGTTTACTTCTATTTCCCTTTTTTTGCTTTTTCTCTTACACAGTTTTGCAGTAAACATAAATAAGGGAAAGACCTTTAACTGGTACCCAAAAGAGAGAGCCTTATCTGTTTTACAGTGACATAACGGAAGGGGACAATACAGCAAATAGGGAATATCAGTGGGCAAAAGGGTAGTGTAGGGGGTGGGATTATGATATATCATACCTCAAGGTGACAAGGATGTTATCATTTATAAACTATAATATATAGTATGATGCATGTTATTATTATTATTGGTCCATAGGAGGTACCATTGTCCAGTGGTGTAGCATTGTTCACTAGTAACCAGACACATTGTATAATTTGTACTCGTATCTGCTATTTCTCTGCTGCTGTTACTGGTGCTGCACTTTCTGCATTTGTCATGACTCATGGTCTGCAAAATGTCAGCCTGTACTAAAAGTCTCACTCTTTTGCTTTTTTTCCTACATGGGTACTTTGGCCTTGTTCGCCATCTAGCTGGAGCCGGTATTTGGATTTGTTAGTTGGTTTGACCAACTGACGTGAACCAGTTGGGGGAGGGTAGCTAGTTGATTTGCAACTAATTGGGATGAAAAAACTAGTTGAAACAGCTTGTTACCAAACATAATCCATTAAGATGGCTACCAAATTTGTCATCTCTGCCTTCTTTAACCTCTCAAGAGATCTCAGGCCATCAAGTCATCTACTGATCCACACCTGTCCATGCTACGAATGGACGGGCTTGATCAACTAGAGGAAACATCTTAATCATTTATAAGATGAGGTGAACAGATTTACAGATCTCTTAAGCCAGTGGTGATGCATGCTACTATGCTAGTACAAAGTTTTAGCAGCTGATGTGTATGCATATACAGCTGAGATTTCATAAATGGGTAACACTGCAGACCGTGAACGGGACCAGGGTTTTACAAAATGTACAGAACTACAGACTACAGTGTCATCAATTTTGTTTAACGCAGTTGGAGTAAGGGAAAGGATACAGGCAGATTGAAAGGAAGTAAAGTATATTAGAAAATGGAAATACTATGTTCAGTTTGTCTCCCTTTTTCTTTTCATTCATAGTTTTGGGGTATAATTTGACACATATCAGTCACAAATTGCTTTTCTGAGTTCTTAGAGGAAGTTGCAAGGTTATGGAGAATGCAACCAACTAACCATGCATACATAAAACCATAAGCAGTTATTAAAAAGGAAGTGGTTAGCATGAGGGAAACATTCATAGACCATTGCACTTCTTGGAAAATCAGCTGTATCAATCAAGAAATGAAACATGCAAAATTTTGACTTCTCCAACCAATGGCAAAATCACATCAAGTACTGATGGACTGATCATTGCGATGATACTCCAATAACTTGGCATAGAGTACACTTACATACACACGTCTCACGTACACACAAAGAATTGCTTTGTTGAATGACAATGCACTTCATCAGCATCAAACAGTAGGATAAGATAGAACAAAGAATTTGATGATGGATTTTGTTCAAAGGACTCTTCTATGTGGTAAAAACTGTTCCAGAATAATGCCACACTGCGTCCCCACATGTGGACAAGGGTAGAAATATTTTTTGATCTTTGAAGATCAAGCCCATTTATCAGGTCCAGTTGACCGTTGCACTTGTAGTTGGGCCAGTAACAACCCCACCCCCCAAGTATGTCTTAGCCCAAGTCCCCATAAGCCAACAGAAACCATTTATATGCATAGCTGGACTACCTAATGGGCCCCACATATATTCAAGCCCTAATAGGTTTACTACTAACATGTCAGCTATTGTCCTGGACCTATTCATGCTCCTAATGAACATGTAACATGACCAGTCACCAAGCTAATCAAAAAGAATGATCCCTCCCATGAATTGCACCCCTTTCCCAATTCCCATAGTTATCCTCCCGTGAGAACTGGAAATCTATTCTCCTTAGCAAAACCTCAATTTTCCTTGTTTGGCCATAGGAATAACTTCCATGCAAAATGGTTACAAGGCTCAATGCTGGAGTAGCAAGCAATGCAGTAAATACTTTTCCTATAGGGGTTAGTCGTACCAAGGAGGACTTCAGATGGCACATTCAATTCTACCCAAATTTTCACAAGTGTGTAAAGACTGAAGACAAGTAGCCGTTGCAAAAACTATATAAAAAGGAGGATGGAACGGCCCATAAATAAAGCTTCAGAGGTTCTACATGCGGATGTGAGACAAGCAATAATCATAGCAAACACAACAGAGAGAGGAAAAGGAAACTGAAAGCCCCATGCCTATCAGCCTTAGCCATACCCTTTTTTTCTAATTTCTTGATTTTCATATGGCTTGTCACATACCGCTAGCCTAACTGCCTAAGCTACTAATAATAGCCAAAGTCACCAGAGCACGCAAAAAAGGTCACCCTATCACAGAGCTGGTATGTGTATCCCATTCTCTCTCCAACTGCCCCTTCTCACGTTTTTAAACCCAATAAATGCCAAAAGAAAAGAATATCCCCACACGTCTTCCTACAAATCCTAGTGCCCCCTTCTCCTTCTACTTCAATAAGCCTAGCTACATAGATATGCTTGATACTGATATGTGCAAACAAGCCAAAATAAGACAAACCAAACAATGACAAACAGAAATCTTTTGTAAACTTCAGTATTTTATTCTTGTGACATTTCTGTTTGTTATGAGGGGCTATTGTGAATTAAAAGTCATGTAAGGAGACCGCATTCCAAATCATGCAATCAACAGTTCATTTCAAACGGATTTTTAAAACATTACAAGCTAAATTTGAAAAGTTCAGCAACCCTTAGTTTACCATCTTACCTAGTCACTTAATAACGATTTCAGTATGATCATCAATGATCGAGATTAAGTGGCAGGATGATGCCACACACCTAGTGATATGTGTGACAATTAATCACTGTTTAGTGCGTATTAAACTCCTAGTGATCATTTTATGTCCCACATTGCCATACGATTTTACGTACTGATTTGGGGCATTTTCTTTAGAGTTAAACTTTTAAGATCCAAAGTGAATTTAACCTTGACTCAACTGGGAAAAAAACCGACTTTTTATTTAATTATTTTGACATTGAAATTCTATGACGAGACATTTTCAATGGATATATCAAAAACTACGAACGAATATCGTCGTCGGAGCTTCTAACGTTCGCAAGTTACAAGCTGAATTGGTCTTAAAGAATAGCTAAGCCCTTGGTGTTACATGTTTTAGGGCACTCCCACTATCCCATATTCACTTTGTAGATCATATCTGAACTCTAAACTCACTAGCACTATATCTAAATGTCTACGGCCACCAAGGGCCTTTCAATTTTTTCAAAAAATAAATAAACTTTGCAGTTTGACTCATTTCACGATATTCACATACCTCACCCAAAAAACAAAACAAAGACTGACTAGATCACATGAAACAAGTCTTAAGACTCTTAACTCTAAACAACATATTCACCTTCCAGATGGATAACAAAAGTTCAAGCTCACAATATTTCAAACATTGGTAACAGACCCTATATAGTTCATAAATACAGTACTACTCCACAGCTAGCTACCTCGGACACAGATAAAATGCGCACTTTATTTCCTTTTATTAGTCCAACATGCTCAGCACGTAATTAACCCCAAGAAAAGCAAAGCATGATGATACATCAAGCGCGACACAATAAGAGAACCTTACCTTTTTAGCTAGCTGTGATGATTTTACTTCTCGATGCGTAGTAGCAATAAGGCAGCGCCTAGAGCATTAACACTTGCACACCCAGCAGCAGCACCTGCAACTACGTTACTAGTAGCTGTTATGACTAGCACGACTTTGTTGCAGCAGCTCAGTGTACGTACAGTATATCCTCTTCCTTCTCCTCTTTTTATGTAAATATTTCTGTAAACCTATGTTTATATTCTTCCTACCAGGCCAGGCCCCCCTGCTGCCAAGTGACTATCTGCATCATATAATATACACACACATACTCATATCAGTGACATGATACACATATCGAGGACCTACAATACGTATAATAATATCATCATTCTTAAGACGATATGTCTAAGTTCTAACCACTTGAAGATCTTGTTTCTCCTCAACTAACATCAAAACTAGCTGAAACATAAATAGTTCTGTGAGACTGTGACTTGTGTCATTTACTAAACATGACACTTACAGCGAGTTGACATTGTGGTACTTCCTTTTCGTATGATGATATGATCCCTTTAAGATCTACTGACAATAATTAATGCTACTGATCATCGAGAAAACATGGATATGATTTTCGTATACATGTACAACAACAACCGAGCGTAAATCCTCATTCAATGGGGTGCTCGCGACAGAAAGATTGTTTCCAAGATAACCCAAAAGCTGGAAATGATATCAATTACGTACGTGAAACATACATCAAAAGCTTGAAATGATAACTCAAATGAAAATGAAAACTCACCTAGCTAAGAGTTGAAGAGAGACAAAGAAAGAGAGTGGAGTGGAGTGAAGT
>ONZK01003267.1:90506-100950 GCA_900322385.1 Pharnaceum exiguum
GGGGGGGGGGGGGGCAAGTGTGGTTGGAAATGGTGAAAATTGCTTTCTTATGTTTTATGGAGTTATGATTATAAAATCTTAACCTATGCTTTATTGTATGCATTATGCTGCTGCTGCCTGCTACTATATGGTTAGTGTAACTCTTTTGCCTTTTCTGTATATCCAGAAGCACACATAAACACAGGAGAGTGGCTTTTTTAAAAGAAGCTTTAGCAGCTTTTTAAAGAGCAAGGGCGTGGGAGAAGGAATTGAATAGGAAATTGATCAAAAACAACAAAACACACAACATCTTTTGATAATTTTGGGGAACAGGAAAAAAGTGGACAAATACTAAAATCAAAAGTAGGGAATGAAATGGAAGGGTGGAGATCGAGATTTATATATGAGAAGATTAGATGAAAAGAATGGAAGTGGTGTTTAGCGGGGAACTATTATTAATTTATGCACTTCAATAAAGTTCCTATGACTAGTTCATTCCATGGTGCTTCTCATATTCCCATCTAATGACGTTAGTAATAGTACACAATATAAAATTGGTACAAATTTGACTAGCTAGACTATTGTTGACATCTTTACTAATGATTTACAATATTAGTGGCGCTAGCTGGACTGCACATTATGTTATACTCTTCATGGTGTATGCTTACAACAATTTTACATAATTGAAAATTGAAATAATCAATTAGAAGTTGCACTCGAGTAGATAAATAACTTACATGAGGTGTAAAGACTAGGACGGTGAAATGAGGGGCACGTTTCAGCACATAAGAGGGGTGTATAAAAGTATAAACTATTCGAGTATAGACGACATATATAATAGTACTAGTAATAGTTTAATGAATGGAATTATATAGAAGGATTACATTCTATATAAAAAAGAAAGGATAAGTTTAGGAGGACGGGATGAAGAAGAAGAAAAGAAGGGAGAGAGCACGAGGATCAAGAGGGGAGAGAGTGGAATGAATGTTGTTTTTGATTTGGGCAAAGAAGAAGAGGATGGGAAGTGAAGTGAACTATTGAAGTGAAGGGGTTAAAGGGGGAAGTGGTGCTCGAAAGCAGACGTGAGAGCACTTTGAAAAAGGCGTGGAGGCGGGGGCGTTGCCTACGAGGCCTCTTTTGTATTCTATGCCTGCTGCCCATTCTCCTTTTCGTTCTAGTTTAACTTGTTCTACTGATAATACTCCGTATAATAAAGCCAAGCTTAACCAGTGTAGTGTCTTCCAAAATCTCCAACGAGGACCATTACCATTATTTACCTAGTACCGACCATGGATTTTACTTTTCAATAATAATGTCCGTTATTGCGACGCGACATTGCTATATGGATTGAGGGCTGAATTTTATTGGAGTTAACTGAATTGAGTTGGAAAAACTAAACATTTTGTTTAATTATTATGACACTTATTTTCTTATCAAAATCCAATAAATATTGTACGTTTATAAAATTATATAGTGAGACATTTTTAATGATATATTGGATTTGGGATCAAATCTTATTACATTCGTAAGTTACGAGCTAAACTATGATAAACTAAACTAAACTAAACTGAACTGCACTAAAATTGTAAAGAACATGCCCTGAGATTGTGATTGTTGTAAAGTGTTGTACTCACGAGAATAATACAATCGTAATCCCGTTACATCGTCACCACCTTATAATGCCCTACTATCAACAACTCTCCACATTAGGATAATTGGTAGTCTACTGAGTTGAATACAATAAAAGGTGGAGTAAACAAGACCAAATATGTATTTGTGGAGTGAACTAGAGAAGATGTGCACTAATTTGATTATTGTCTACTCCGATGATATTGTTCTAAGAGTATTTTAAAGTTGAAAAGTAATTGTGACCGTTAAACAAGATTTTTACTATTTATAGATTTTATACTATACAAAGGCTAATTGTTAATTGTAAAATGTATCAAAGAACTCTACTCATGGTAGTGGGTAAGTCAATTGAACACTAAGAACTAAATTTAATTGAACTGATTAAATTTAGTCACATATTATAAGAAAAGTTCTAAAATAAACTTAATAATAATTTTTTGAGGGCAAACTTAATAATAATTGAGAGAACTAGTATTCAGCCTAATATCAATTCAACAAAGTTCAAAACATACTCTATTTTCTTTTTTCCTCCCGCGTGACTTTCCACATAGCGAGGGCGAAGGAGTGGCCTACTCAACGGGAGAGTTCACATGGAGATGATCAGTTATGAATCTTTTTATCCATCTTTTGTGTCGTAAAGAAAGTTGTGGTGTCATGATCAAATTATCAACATAAAGACGAAATAATTTTTCAAGTACATAAAGGAAGGCAAGGTGAAAAAAAGGCTTATGGTTTGAGTTGATACCAATTTGATGACCTTCAAAGACTATCCCCCATGCCCCTTTTTTCAAGAGTCGGGGGCAACAATGCAAACACAATGAAATGCATTGTGCTGACTGAAATGACATCGCTTTGTATCCATTTTGTCGGATCGGGACCAAACTATGCACCTCAATGATGATCTGTATTTTTCGCCTGTTATTAATTTTGCTGCAAAAATCTTCATCGGTGTATTAATGCATCTGGATCGTTGAGTTTCAAGATCGACTTAATTTTTCACTGAAGTGAACTAATTCAATTGAGTGAACTACTCATTAGGTAAATTTAGTATTTTTGGAACTAGTTATTTTTTTTTTTTGAGAACTAGTTATTAGAATGCGTTAGAAACTTTGAATCAAACTTAAGAAAAGAAGAAGACCTAGTTGTTTGTACATGCACAATTACACATAAAGAATACCCCCCAAAATATTGCTGTGGCAATTGCAATAGGGAAGATGTCTTTATCAGTCGGAAAAGTTAAAGACAAGAAGCCTGGTCCAAATTTGGCAAAGGTGGCTTTAGTTCTTCGTTCGATTTTTTCACTCCCCAATATCTATCCTGCCATATGGAATCAAACGATAAGCTACAACGCACAACACCTCAACGGTTGCATCCGTACGAGCACACCACTTTCTTAGTAGTATTTTTTTTTGCACTTAATTTTGCGAATTAAATTGTTTAATCTAAAGATCTTCTATTCTTCATAAATCCCTACATGCACTGTAAATAATTTCTAAAATTTGCTAGATCAGATCGGAAAAATTGATTGTGGCATGCACTGAGATTGTGTTATGTTCAACACTTCAACAGTGTAGTTAAGTATTTTCGATTACGTTTAATACTTTTAGGTGCAATTTTTTCATTTTATTTCAATTCTATATTAGTTATAACTACATAATATTTTCGTCAGTTCCCTAATTTTAATTAAATGTAGTATTTTTAAATTCAGTTTAAGTGTTTTTTCCGATTCACATTCAGTTCAAATTCGTAAAGTCAAACAAAACACACCCAAATTCACTCCAAGATTATCATTTATGAAATGAGCTTACATGTACTACCTTGCTTCTCTGTGTGAACAGTATCCAAACTAAACTATAGATGGAATTACATTGAAGCCCTGATTGGCAAATCTGCTATCTGCTCTTTTTTTTTAGCATAACTTGTCATTTTTTGTCTCACATCTCTGCTATTGAATCTACTCTTTTCTTATTTTGTCATTTTCTCTCTTACATCAATCCCCAATCTTCTATCTGCTATCTACTAATTACCCAAGCAGGGCCTAAAAGAGTAGTATGAGTAGAGATACACAAAGCATCAAGCAAGATAAAACGGGCAATTTAATTATTTGTGAACATGAACATCAGAAGAGTATAATTATCACTTTGGTGGGAACTTTAAAATTGAAAAAATTATGTGAAACATATATGCATATGCAACGTGTATGGAAAATTGGTAAGGGTTGCTGATGAGGGAAAAAGGTCACTAAAGCTCCAATAGTAACCCTTTTGTATCATAAGTTTACAAAAGTTATGATAAGTTTCATACTTTCATGCATAAGTTTTTGTGGCTAATGAGTAATTCGAGTTAGCATCATATGCATAAAGCCGATAGTGTTGAAGAACATGTACACAGAATCACTTCTTTGAATTACCATGGTAAAGCCAGTCCAAATTCTTACAAACAGGCACACGGAATCACTGCTTTTCATAAATAGTGTTTTCTGTAAAAACTAAAGGTTGTTTTGGTGGATTAGTTGATCCCACCAGGCATGATGACATGCATGATCACAGCCTCAATGCTTATGTTTATTGCGCCCTCATAGCTGCATATGCCTGCATATTCAAGATTTAATGATAACTGGGTGTGAATCTTTTTACTTTGTAAGATCATCAGTATATATATCCAGCACTTTTATGGGATCATAATTCAGTGATGACTGATGAGACTGCCGAGACATGGCAATGTTTTTTTGGCAGCATTATGGAACCAATACCGCAACAACCATACAGGTCGTTGTATTTTTATTTTTATTTTATTGTCCACCCGTTTAGGTTCGAACTCGAGACTTCGATTAAGCGGTATGGAGCTACTTACATATCCAATTAACCTCACATTGGTAGAAAGCCATACAGGATCCATAGAGCGGCGGGTATCAATTGTCATTTCTGCATAAAATGAAGTGTCATCCAGTGTGCCAATTAATTTCAATTGTTCGTGATATGTTAATGCAAATAATAAAAATCAATAATAAAATGCAAAGTGTCAAAATTAAGTGGCTTATAGGATGACATACTATTTTTAGGACGCCAAGCTGCATTAGTTTAGGAGATAGTATTATGATCATGTTCTCTCCAACTTATCTTTTGCACGAAAAAGTAAATGAAGTTTAGTTCAATTTTATTAACTTAAACTGCTATCTGATGAAGGTCATTTTTTATATATATGATTCGTCTCAATTTGCATATTTTCCATTTGTTATTCTAGGTTGAGATTGTTCTAAAACTAAGAGTTGAGTTTAAAATAAAAACAAAAATGGTTTACACTACTATCGAAAGAGTAATTACAAAATACACATACATAGGGTGTAGAATGGTCATTTAATTTTTTTTTGGTGTAAGGGGGGCAAATGCCCTTAGTTTATTATAGACTTAAGCAATAATAATTCTTGGCCATCTACGACCAAGCGAGTCATCTAGTAGAACATCCATTAAAATGGGAGGGGGCATCATAAACCTGAATCTGACTAGTACTAGTAAAGCTAATTTGAGCTAATCTATCTGCAACTCTATTGGCTTCACGGTGGACATGAACGCAGGTTATGAACCAATCCGGAGCTTCTAGTAGCTGACGACATTGCTGTATAATAAAGTAATACTCCGGAGAATGGACTTCAGGGTGGCGTCAATCACTAACCTCACTGAGTACTATTTTTCGTTTTTTTTTTTGATTTGATGCAAATAATTTGCTTTCTTGATTTGACCCTTCGATGTTAATAAAAGTACAAGAATCTATCCATTTTACAATTTGATCAAGTATTTGCGATTCATACGGGTGCGTGGAGATCTTCAGCAAAATACACAAGTGATTACAAGAAATATTACTCTCTCTCAGAGTGAATTATTAGTTTATTACAGTTTCAGTCCAATGGAGTTATGGAGGTGATCATGTATTCATGCATTCATGCTCAGTGAGAAGTGAGAACATGCTTACAAGCAAACTGTGCGAAGACGGTTACATTGACACGGTCACCATCGATCAGCCACTGCACGAGCAGTGCAGGAAGTATCATCATCATAATTTCATAACACTGTGTCTACCAAAAAATAAATAAAAAATCATCGTCATGCTGTCATTTGTCATGATTATCCCATCTGTTGTGTAAGTTGTTCAGAAAAAAGCTAGTACGACTGTACGAGTAGCACTTACTAAATACGGAGTCACCAAACTAGTATAGATATTTTTTTGAAGTGCCAAAGCCCAAACAGGTCTAGATTTTCAGACCAAAAACTGAAAATAGTACTTCCGGAGTCTCTTGATAATTTGGAAGTGCAATCCAAGTGAATCCAACGCTGTCATGTTTCTCACCTTCTTATACTTGTTCAAAATGTTGAAGAATGGTGATAATTGTTATATAACATATGTAAGCAAATAAGTTAAAAATCAGACAATCAATACAGAGATTTAGAATGATTTACCAACGTGTTAGGAAGAGCGACTGATTTTTCTTAGGCTTTTAAGAGACTCTCGTCCATGAGCTATATATACGAAACGACAAATAGAAAACATGAAGGCATTAATCTCACATCAGTGTTAGAATTGAGCAATTTCTGATGGAAATTTTTCCTAACATATGAAGTTGCACTTTCTAATGGGATTTTCAAATTTGGTTCAACGTGTTTTTTTTAATATTTAAGTTAGGAAGTTATACCAACTTATGATCAATTACATCAATGAATGCCATAAAAAGGTTCCATTATATAAGGTTTCAAATACACAATAAAAAGAAATATTTATAAGGAATTGAATGTAATATAATTATAAAAAAAAACCTAATTTAGTCCAACTAAGCTCAAATGATCAATAATTAATTTTTTTTAAAATACAATTTAGTTTGGTTTTTCCATCAAAAAAATTTCTTTAGTTTGGTTTAACTCTATTGGGAGGTCAAAAAAAATATGGAGACCCTTACTTGGGTTCGCTCACACACTCATTAAAACATTTGCTTAAGAATTTTTCCAATCATTCACATATAATTGGGTTGGACTTGGCCCAGCCCATTATTCGTTGTTCCTCCGGTTCAACGTTCAAAATAAACCACCCATCACCTGCCCGTTTTCCTTTCTCTCACCCTTCATCATTTCATTTCATTTCATTCTCAAATCATCAATAGACGAAAAAGAAAAAAAAGAGAAAAGGGAGAAGGATGAGAATAGACGACGAGAGCTCATCAGCGTCATCAATATACGTGGGAGGTCTCCCATTCAGTTGCTCAGAGACGGAACTTCGGCGTGTCTTTGATTTGTACGGCTCTATTCTCTCCGTCAAGGTCCTCTCCCCTCCCCTCCTCCTCCTTTCATTTTTAACCATATTCTTTATTTTATCTATTTCTGTTGTTTACTACAGTACATACATTCTTATCAGTCGATATATTTCGTTAGTCATGTTGAATTAATTAATGTCTCATTTTTTAAAAAAATTATGGCCCGTTTCAATATAATTGTAACACCAAAAAATAAACAGTAGGGAGGTTTTCATTCTCGTGCCGAAAGTAAGGATGTGTTTTGGTTGGCTTTAAAGATTGAATTGAAAACTGAACCGAACCAAAAAAACTGAAGTGAACCAAAAAAAAAAGAAGGCAGTTAAAATTATAACTAAAACCGAAGTGAACTGAACTAAAAAAACTTGAACCGTAGCGCCACCGACAAACAAAACACAACCTAAAAGGAACATTTATTTTGGAAGGGAGAGAGTAAGGGGGGCAAATTCTATATACACTTGGGTGTACCTACCTCCGTACACCCTTTTTGTAAGTAGATGGTTAAATATTGGGCCCTTAATTTTTTTATATGAAGTATTAGGCCTAAAATAAAAGAAAGAAACAAAGAGGGTGTACGGTGCAAGGTACACTAGGATGTGAGATGTAGTTATTCGAGTAAAGGCATGTTCTTTAAACCAATTTTCAATTAAGTAAAGACAGTTCGATTAAGGAGTTCTCTTTACATTATGAATTTAGTTCAGTTCACGAGTTTTGTAGCTCACTTCAGTAAAGTTAAGTCCAATGCATACAAGAAAATAAAAATAAATTTGTTAGTCTTCGGTTCTAAATTATAGTGAGGTACCTAATGGCCTGTGCATGAGTTTTTGTGTTTGTAATCGTTTGAGCGTTTTTTTCTTTTGATGTTTCAGTTTTAATGATACTCATAAGTGTAATGTTAAATAGATAAACAATGATCGTATGGGAGGAAAATGCTACGGTTTCATTACCTTTGCAAATCCACGGTCTGCGGCTGATGCCATTGAAGAGATGAATGGCAGGGTATGATTATGTTTTCTTGAGTTCGTTATACTCTTTACGTAAAATTAGATGACAACAACATATGAGGTTAGGTTATGATTCCCACTCATTGGGCTATCTAGTTCTCGGTTACTTATCCCATGTATTGTGGTTCTCTGTGTTCACTTCAGACTATAGGTGGCAGACGTGTGCGAGTGAATGGAGTGATGAGAAGGGGTGTAGGTGGGAGAGATAACCACGGCCGTGATAATTTCAGACAGAATGAGAGGAATTTGGATAGGGGTGGAGGAAGAGAAAGGGAAAGGGAGGGTGAATATGATAATGACAGGAGTCGTGATCATTCCAGAGAGCATGATGGTGAACGGGAAAGATTGTCCGACCATACTCGTGACCGTGATCGTTCCAGAGAGCATGATGGAGAACGGGAAATATTTTCTGACCATACTCGTGATCGTGATAATTCAAGAGATCATTTCCAAGGTAGAGAGCGGGATATAAGTAGAGAAGTGGAGGAAAGGGAGTGGGGTCATGACAGGAGTAGTCGTGATCAGGCTTGGGAAGAAGATGATAATTTGTATGCTGGTCAAGATAAGCAGCTTGATAGAGTTGACGATCATGACAGGAATGACAAGTATCACGCTGTGAAGAGGAGGAGAAGGTAGAATCATATTATTTTTGTTATGTTTATTTATTATCTGCTTTTTCTGTCTGCCAATATTCGTGTTGATCGCTGATTTGGAAGATTCTTAGTGTTGCAATTATGTAGCTTTAGACACTCTTGAAGTTTAAACTGGTGGAGTAAACCTTCTTAATCCTGGCAATATGGAATTTTGGAGTGAATCTCTGGTTTTGTGAATGATGCCTCTTCAGGCTACCAATGATATAAATATTCCATGTTCATACCCTGGAATGCTAGAATATGTGTAATGTATTCATGGATGATCCTATCACTGTTTGGGAAGCGTGTGTTGATAGTGTGTTTCATTTGTGAGATTTTGTAGGTGCATAATTGGGTGCTGTTTGATTCAAATGCTTTGTCTTTTTTTTTCCGTTTTTCTATTTGTTTGATCCAACCACCATTTCAGCTGTCTAAACTCCTTTGATGAGTGCCTTTATTTCTGGACAATGCTCCCTGTTTATTTTGATAATTTGTACCAAGGAACGATCCGGTTGTGGGCCTTAGATACTAGTGGAAGGAAATAGAAGGTTAGATTTAACCCTGAGCGGTTAGCTGAGTTGGTAAGACTTCTGAGATCTAGTCAAGAGGTTCCAAGTTGGAGTCTACTCAGGGCCACCGAAGGTTTTCCTGGTCGCTATCTTCGGGGTTCATGGCATTAGTCAAGCAAAGCCTGGATACCCATGTTATCTATTGGAAAAATTAGAAGGCATGATTTTTGTGAACTACGATGATGCCGCTCGTATTCATATCGCGAAAGTTTACTTAAAATATCCTTTCTTGTAGAAATTGATGTCAGCTTCTGTTAGATAGTTGCTATGTTAAGATAGTTGTCATGTTACATCATCTGCATGCTTTTTGGGATTGCGAATTGACTTGCAGTTTCATGTTAGAAAGGTTTTTTCTGTTGTGACTGACGCCGGCGTTTTCTTCCCTTTGATTAGCAGTTCTGGTAGTTACGATCATCAAAGTAGAGAGTTTTCATCGGAACCAAGTGGTTACCACGAAAGAGTAAGTCTACTTCAACTGGTAGACAAGTTTGCCTTTGTGACTTTATTAACAGGGCCTGCTATCTGATAAACACACTACTTAATTTCTACATGCTTAGGTAGAAGAGCAGCTCGATACTTTGATAAAAAGAAGAGAAGAACTCCAGACAGAGGTATTTATTTGCTACCAATCTTTGGTCATATAAAGTACTTTATTGTTGTGCACATATTTCATGAGGCTTCTTTAGAGGTTTGTCAGAGTTTTAATGCCTGAATATGTGTTTCATGTCTCTCAAATTACTTTGATGCATTTGTAATGTCTGATATCATTAGATGCACATTTATGGAGGCCTTGAGAGTGCCATTTTTCCGTTCCATGTTAAGCTTGTTATAACATCAGTCATAGAATTTCCATAGTAGTCAATATTCCTTTACTTATATGCATTTTACGCAGGACTGGGCAATTCAGATGTTGATCTAGGCTTTTAAGTTTGAATTACTAGGCATCCTTTTTTCTTTCCAAAATCCAAAAAATTCAGTTTGTTTGTGCATGCAATTCTTGGTCACTTTCTTGCAAATAGTTTGGTGCTGAATGGCTGTCAAAGCCTTGCACTTATTGAGAGCTGGCTGTAGGATACCCTGTCATCATAGGAATCCCTATATCAAAACCGATCAGACAATTAAAAGACACGACATCACACGAGACTCTGAATTTGGATAAAGATGACTGTAATACTGCTTGTCAATATATGTATTTCCTCTCTTTTAGCCTTAATTGGAGCAAGGTAGTGCTGCATCTGAACCTATGACTTTGCCTTTTAGCAGGATGTATGCTTAAATGATTGCAACCTCTCTATATATTCTTGTAATTCTTATGTTTGCCATCTTATTTATGAT
>ONZK01003269.1:19528-34420 GCA_900322385.1 Pharnaceum exiguum
AAGCTTGTGTTGTGGACTAAGGGATTATGGGTTAATTAATTAATAATTAGGCCATTGGGCTAACTCTAATTAATCGGGATAGGCTTCCAATAATGGGCCGGTGGGCCATTCCTTTTCTCAAGTCTTCAAGACTCGTTGTCACCTCTTATAATATTAAATAAATGCCAATAAGTGGCTTAATCATCATTAGTATTTTGTATAACTCCTATTACAAAATGGTGTACTTACAAGCCCCTGTGCCTAAACCATGCAAAATGAAAATGAAAGCTTCAAATGTATGTATGTATGGAATGTAAGTATATGTAAGACTTTATGCAAAATGTCTAATGTGTAAAGTGATAAAGCGGTTTACCCCCTTTAAGAAGTTACGTCCTCGTAACTAAACCATACTTATGTTAAGTGAATGAAGTAGGTAATTACAAGAGTATAAGTTACGTCCTCGTAACTAAACCATACTTATGTTAACTGATACCACTTTGTAACACCCCCATTCTCCAAAACCATAAAAGGAACAAATGGGAGTATTACAGCCACATTATTGTACAACAATAATGCTAAGGTAAGGTAAAGGAATAAGAAACTAATAACATCCATTTATTACATGTCCACAATATCCAAAATATCCATCATACTTAAACCATAATAATCAACAATAATCCCAAGTCATGAGGCCCATTTCTAATACCAATGAAACAATAATCCAATGATCATCCAACAACATTCCAAAAATCCCAAACCAACAATAAACCAATGAGACCAACACGGTCTAATATAAAAGCAAAGATAATAACTCGTCTCTCGCTCCCGACCTTAGTTAAGCAACTAACCTGAAAACAAAATAGTAAGAGTGAGTACGAATGACGCTCAGTAAGAGTACCTCTACTATGTAAATTCTTTTCGCAAACTCCTTTGAAATACTTTTCTCTTTCTTTTATAAAACATGCTTATCAAAAATGATGATAATAATAATACTTCTTATAAATATTACTCCAAAGAATAAAGCATAATTCGCCAATGAGAAAGCATAGTAAATAACAAATATAATAGAGCACAACGGAAGACTTTATTTCTAAAATACTTTATACTTGTAAAGCTCAAAACTACTAGACTTATTCAGGAAGGAAACATCCCTTTTCAAAACTTAACTTTTCTTTTGATGCTTGGAGTAACTTATCTTACTAGGGGACTTAATGTGCACACTTCTAGAAGAGTTCTAAGACTCTAAAAGAATATCCAACTAGCGGAGCAGTACAAAGACTAACTCCCCCTACTAATTTGGCCAAGTAACTTGAGTAACTCTATCCAAGATCATAAAACAACTTAACACACGAATAACTTTCTCACTCATAATAGAGAGTAAATAACTTCTAATAACTTTATCAAAACTTGAATAATAAATGTAACTTCTAATAACAATAACTTAAAAGACGACATACTTGAAAACTTGCTCGATTAATACATATACAAAAATTATATAACATAACTTTATAAACTCAACTTTAATAGAATACTTCAAATATCAAACCATCTTAAAAATCCAAACAATAAAACTTCACTTAGGAAAGAGATAGAAAATACTCTTACCTTAAGAGCAATAGAGAGCGCAAGTGCAACGAACGGGTTCTTTCTAAAAGGCTTCCTCAACGAACTCGTCACCTAAATTAAACAGACCATAATTAATTCGGGTCCTTACTAATGGCTACTACTACTTAAGTTGTATGAACTATCACTATATGCATGCTCGAATGATAAATAAAAAACACCTCTTTAAAATCCAATGTGAAATTACCAAAATACCCTTAGTTGAATATTTACAAAAGAATTAGGTAAAACTAATTAAATAATTATGTTTTACTTTTTATAACATCAAAAATTATCAAACATAACAATCTGACTTTGAAAATCATAATTTCAAATTCATAATTATTTAATTAATTAAAAATCCTAAAAATATTAATATTTAACTACAAAATTAATATAACATGAAAGTTAATTTAAATAAATAAGAAAATTAGAACAATTTAATACATGAAGAGATTCAAACCGTATTTATGAATTTCCAGAATGAATTTTGATACTAATTTGAATTACAAAATTCAAAACAAAAGCCTCCCTTTTCGAAATTAAACACAAAATAATCAAGTTTCGCATAAAACAAATACCATATATCAAAACTAATCTTTATTCAACCAATGCAACAATCCACCATCAAAACTTCATCAAAATAACATACCAAACATTCAAAACGAATTTAAAACATGTAAAATTGATAAAAATTACAAGGAGAGAGAGTGGGATAGTTGCGGTTCAAGAAACTTTACTAGATGAGTGTAATTAATACACTCGGGTCAAGGAGGAAGATGATTGAAGCGACAAAGGTGGGCGGCGAAGTGACGGCGGCGCGGTGGTGGCCGAACCGATTCAAAACAGAGGAAAGCGAGAGAGTGCGGCCTGCTGGCTTTTCTGTCGGCGTGGGAATGATGCGGCAGAGATGGGTAAGTCGAGAGGAGTGAGTGAGAGATGGTGGTGTGGTTGGTGAAGTCGGGTAAGTAAGAGAGAGTGGAGAGTATTGTTGTTGTCTGTGTAGAGACAAGGAAGAAATAAGAGGAAGGGGAGAAGAGACGTGGGGAAAGAAAGAAGAAAAAGGAAGGAAAAGAAAGGAAAATTAGGAAAGGAAATAAAACTTGAAACTTTGCTTTTGGGCTTTGGGGGCTGTCACGGGTAGACTAGGTTTGGGGTTTGATTTTTTTAAAAAAAAAACAATAAGTAAAAGAAAATAGATAATTAATATGCAAAAAGTTGGGGGATTGCAGTTGGTGTTCCACATCCTCAACGAAATTCTTGGCTCATTTTCGAAAAGGAAAGCTGAAGCTATTGTTGAGGGAGGAGAGTTGGTGTGAGCAAATTAAAACTGGGAATTTGCTCCGAATTTATAGTAGAAATTTTTAGTGTATTTAATCCTCTCGCCCACCTCCAAGATATTTTGAATTTGAATCTAATCCTTCAGAGGAAGGAAGTTTTTTTTTTGGTAGAGAGGAAGAAAGATTATTAAGGGAACACAATATTTTGAATGTTGTGATATACGAAGAGACATTAAAAGGCAAGATTTGAGATAAATTTGTGACTACAATCAGTCAACTCATGGGTAAATGTGGATAGTATTCGATGAAGATAATGTTAGGGCATGTTTAACCCTTACCTATAAGAAATGAGATACACCATAAATTTTTTGTTTTAGACTCTTTTTTTTTTTTATGGAATAGACTCTTGTTATATTTTATACTTTATTAGTTAAACTCACTTAATATTTAAGAATAAATAAAAAATTTTAAAAGAAAATTAATGTGGGTCCCATGTATTTAGTTAATTGTGAGTACAAAGGTGAGTATGATATATGGATTTTAAAACTCACCTTTATACTTTTATGTAATGGGTCCCATATTATAGGCATTATATTTAAGTATAACGCTTATACTCCTCTTTAAACTCACTAAAATACAACCATTAAACATGCCCGTAGGGGTATTGACCCTGAATGGACGATGAGGCAATATTGAGCCTTAAGGAAGGAGGCAATATTGGTTTTGTATTTTTATTTTTCGAATATATTGTTTGATCTTATTGTTGTATGCTGAGAGAATGAGAGATGAGAGGCAAGATAATGGAAGGGGATAGTCACCAAATAAGATTGCAATGGATGCACCAGAAACGGACGCTCGTGTTTTTTTTTTCCTTATTGAGGTGAAGTTGTTTTTTATAGGCGAAATTGCTGGAAATAATCCCTATTTCGGCCGATTATCCCAAAATAATCTCAACTTTAAAAATCGCTGGGAATAATCCCTACTTGGACCCATATCATCTTCCACTACAAGATGATCATGTGGAGAGTTAAGGACCCAATCTGGTATAAAGCATTCCCTTGTACACTTTCAGACCTAGTTAAAAAGGTTACCCCCTAACTCCTTATCCACCTTCGAAAATATGACGAGAGGCCACTTCCAATATTTGCAGACGGAGAAGACATTTCAACATATTGTGTTATTAAACATTCGTCAACGGCCAGGGAAATCCCCATGAGACTACATCGCACGTTTTAGTAAGGAGGTAATTGAGAAATTGGATCGAGCAGAGCATGGCCGTTTTTAGGCACCACCTCAATAGACACCTACCCCCTAACCTGGAAGTTGCCATCATAAACGCTAATAACAATGTAGTGCCGAGGAATTGACATGACAAATTATTTTTGGCAGCGGGTGACATGTGGTAATTGAACATCATCACTAGGATGAGAAAAAGCATTCCCCTTTCTAGTAAGGGAAGAAGAACGCGTTCATGGTAGCTGGCTAGATTTTAGCCATGGGAATTTATTACCTTGTCACGGCATTAGTTGTGGCTACGATTACTTATTGGCCACGGACAAGGCCGTGGCATAAAAATTTATTTATGCCACAAGATCATTTTTCCCGTGGCAAGAGTCTAGCCACGATCACTTGTGCCACAGGTGTTACAGAGTGAAATTCCCGTGGCTAACTATCACAGCCACGGAAATAATGAACTTGTGCCACGAGATTTACCATGGCACAAGTGAACAATTGGTGTAGTGACGAGAACCTATATTACCGGCCGCTGGAGTCAGAAGGCCGCAAAGCTAAAAACGAGGGAGGGCTCAGCCATGAACTTGCAAGCTGAAACAGATGGATGAGAAGCGTATTACAACATTTTAATGTGTTGAAAAGATTTCTTTACTTCCAACATTTTAAGTGTTGTTTTATAGAATGATAATGAATGTAATAGGAATTTAGGGTCCATGATAATAATAATAATAAAATTAGCAAAGGGGGTCAAGGATTTTCCACCCTAACTCAAGTTCAAATTGCAGATCACCTGATACAAGACCCCTTCCCGGGCGGGATACGGCGGGTCGATGAAGTGGACAAGAGCGTTCCCTATCGGGAAAAGGTGGACTTATAGGACAGAAAGATATCGAACTTTATCATAGACAATAGTTAGGAAATTAAATATGGGTCTAGAAATTTAAGTTTGAGCCTACAAGGAAAAACAATTGACAATGCAACCAAAGCAGGAAAACGAAACAATAATTTGTGGAACTTGAGTTTTATTACTTCCAAATCTAATCAAGTAATACAAACTATTCTATTAAAATATTCTCACCCTGCCTAAGCTCTCTATAGAATATTTTATATTCCACTATACACCAACTTCAACTGAAAGGTGTTTCTCCACTATAATTCTACAAGCCTACCTTCCTATATATATAAGCTATTAGCTTCCTAAAACTTGGTTGACAAGACCTAATCTAATTGGAACTCTACTTTTACAAATTACAGAAAAGAAAACTAAATAAATTAAGGAAACAAACTTTACTTTTTTCCTAATTTACTTTTACTTTTGATATTAGGATTTTTTTTCCTAATTACATCATCCTAAAGTTTATCCTGAATCTGGTATTCTTTCCGGTCTCCACACCAGAGACACCGAAAACAGTCTTCAATATATAATATTATATCGGCTTCTCTAGAAAGACATTTACCTGTATATTGAAATTGAGGTGCCTTTGAGCTACGCCCAACGAGGGACTCCTTGCTTGATTAAAAAAAAGAAAAAAAATCAATTAATCAACAATAAAATTTAATCCGTAAAAACAAAACAAACAATTATAATTTGGATGAAGGGTATATCTCTGTAGTTGCTTGAACATATTCATACTCACTTATAAAGATGAAAATGAATAATTGTCATATCTATCTCTAAGCAAAATGGAATCATCACCATCTTTGCACACAACATCGCTCAGTCAAGGCAAATTGGGTGGGCAGGGGGAGAGGGGGGAGGGGGAGGGCATTTTGAATCCATGAGTCATTTATGAAAATTTTACAAAAGTTTACACTACATTGAGAAATAAGCCCACTTCTACATTGAGCAACTCCCGAAGATATCTTTTAATACAGTACGCCAATCTCTTTATGCAATACTTATTTCACCGAATATTTTCGTAATAAACGCTTTAGAAAAAAACAAGCAACTGGGTACAAAAGACTACTCTCTTAACCCAAACATCAACATTACACAATACTACTATAATCCCGGATGCAAAGTACCGGTGAAGCGTACTTCTATTTTCATTCTCAGCGACATCCCATGAATATTGTCATAGTTTTGTTTGGGTGTTTTTTTTTCGAATTGAGCCTCCTCAATTGAAATTGAACACAATACAAAAGAGAAATGTTTTTTCCAGAAAAGAAAAAGAAAACTGAAACTAAGTCTTATAGTAGAAAACCACCGTCATTATAGGCTAAGGGAGCCTCCCCAAACTGACCACCTAACTACCTCCTTTGCATATCCATCAATGTCAACCCAACCGCTTCCCGTGCTCGAGATCGCACTATGCGTCCTATCATTGATCAAAAGGGAGTGGAATGTGGCTTTTGTTGATGCATAAATGAGAAGAGGTGGGGGAGTAAATGAAAACATTGAAACTCAGACCTTATCCTTTGCCATGTGCCCTAGACGTCAGCCTCCCTCATCAGCATCCACAACACAATTGAATCTTATTCTTTTTAATATTATGAGCAAGTATGTTCTAAAAAAAAATCATGAGTAATTATAGGATAAAAATGGGTTTGGGGAAGAGAGAAGGCAACAAGTTTAGAGAGAGAGTAGCTTTTGTTAGATGTAAACTAAAAAGGTAAAATTGTCTAAATGCATACTGCGGGAGAGAAATACGTACGATAGGAATAAACTTCGAAAAAAATGGAACTTTACACCATTACTCTTGTCATTATACACTCTCCTGATTGAAAACAACCCATAATTTCTTAGTTGTAAAGAGAAAAAATAAAATTTCATCATAAATAAAAAAGAAGCTTAAACACAACCAAACAAACAAAAAAAAGTTTGGGGGACTTGAAAGGAAGGTTTATGGATAGCTTACCAAAACCCAAGTCTCAAAGAGTCGACAAATCAAAACAAACCCAACTTACATCATTAGATTTGTCAACAAGTATGGTACTCTATTTATTTTTTGCCCCTTTACTTCCTCTTTGAACCTCTCGATCACATTCACCCCCTTCTTATTATATTTGGACATGTGGAATAAAAATGTAAATTAAGTTTAATAACCATAAAAGAGAACATGCTCTAATGGATGTACATTTTTGAAAAAGGAAAACTGACTAAAATATGGAGAGTATTTGAAGTTGACTATATTTCTTTCATGTTGTTTGCTCTTATTTAACGTTAGAACAATCTGCTTTTCTTGTATCATTATCTTCTATGATTCTATTAGATGAGACTAAAACACATATACCACTCTCCATTTCATCCAAAAAATGGACGTAATAATATTACTTATTGCATAATATTTTTTTAAAACTTATAAGACCTACTTTTTGGTTCAGTTCCTTTCGTTTCAATTCTAAATATGTTCTTTTGCTCCAGTGAAGCTCACGAGTTTGTATTATTACTTCTTTTTTTCTTGAAAGAGTTTGCATTATAACTTATAACACCTCATCCCTCTATCGATCAAATTCATGATTTCAATAATAAGTATTTTTTGCTCCTTTATGCTAATCACCTTGGCTTAGGATCTGACCAGTTAATATTACTTCTATATACACACTATTAGTAACACTAGTTCTTATTAAAATATTAATATTCATGATGCAACCAGTCTACCCACGAATGACTAAGGTTATAACAACAAACTTTCTCTTTTCTTAACAATAAAAAACCTTTCTTAGTTCAATTGCCTTTAAAATTTTGAATACACTTTTTTTTAATTAAAGTACACTCCCTATTTATCATGAAATAATAGATGAAATTTGAATTGATTACCAATAAGAAAATAATTTTCATATGGTATTAGTGTATCACGCACAAGGAAAAGGATGTGAGGTACAATTAAAAAAAGGTATTACTAAGTGTATTATGTGTATTTCTAGGGCTTATTGTAATATCTTTACAATCAAAAATGAAAGTATCAAAACCCAAATGCAGACTAACGTTCTTTATTCTCACTCTTATTATAGTTTATTACAAATATCTCCTTTACGAAAAATGCAAAGTCTCAAACCAAAAAATGTAAGTGTCAAAAAAAAAACAAAGTAATTGCTAAATATTTAGAAAAACAAGAATTCCATTCTTTTCTAATTATCGCGTAATTATTTGCAGGAGCTCCACTGTCAACATGGCCATCTTCAAAATGTTCTAACATGTAAAATATAATATTTCTTTCTTTAGCCAAACAAGGCGGCGGCATTAATAATCATCAACCGTAAATTATAGCGGATCCAAAGATCCTTTTAAGTGGTTTCACTTCATCTTCATTAAGACAAATACATAATACATTATAAATTACAATATATTTAATTTTAAAAATGTGCGATGCACGGTTCTTAATAACTTACATGATTCATATTATATTTTGTTGCTTATAGATTACTAAACTTAAAAAATTAGTTATTATTTTATTTGAATTCCTTACTAAAGAATTTCATTAGGTTTACACAATGTTGAATTTGGTGTTGTTTTTTATAGTTATTTTGTTTTCTTTACCTTTCGCTCAAATAACATGTATTAATAGTTAAATTATTTAAAGTTATTGAGGCAAGCTAAATTTTGATTGTAAACACGTTCTTATCAACTTAAGGTTTGTTCTCTTGAATCGAATTAAATTAAAAATCAGAAGTAAATTGATTGGGAAACTCCTAAACTACACTTAGCTTGATGCAAGCAAAGTTTTAAGTCATAAAGGAAGCTTTTGAATTGAACTTAATTGAATAGAAAGTATATAAAAATATAAACAGCATAGAAAGTTATTGACTTGATCTGAATACAACAAAACTCAATACTCTAAACTATGGAATACTCCTAAAGTGAACATAAATTAAATAAAGATGCATGAGACCTAAGTCTGTTCTTTTGAACAAAAAAAAAAGTAATGTGAATTAAATTGAATCATAAAACTCCTAAACTAACGTACTCCCTCCGTTCCAAAAAAATCTTCACATTTAATATTTTTGGTCAACTGTTTCACTACTTTGATCATTTTTATTAATTTTTGTGTATTTTATAATTTTAAAAATGTAGTGAATTAAAATTATATACACAATATAATCCAATGAGTATAACGAGCGACGACACCAGATCAGAGAGAGAGACGTCGACCTGAGGGAGTGTGTTTAATCCGCGGATATACTTTGCTCTAATGTTATACATTTTTTGGCCAAATTATGGTCAAAGTTTAAAAAGTGGATAAAAAAAAGCCCAACTGTAAACAACTTTTTGGGATGGACAGAGTATAATATCAATATAGAATAGTGAGGGTGAGTCTTGTTCTCCTTATTAACATCAACAAAATCTAGACTAAACTGAATATATTGAATTGACAAAAGTGATCACTAAATCTAAACAAAAGTATCCTAAAAAGAACTGAATTATAGCTCTAATGTTCATTGTAACACAGCCTTCTTAACTACTTCCTCATCCAATTGGAAATCTTTGCAGTTTCTTCTTACATCTTGACATACAGAGTAACAATATAAATTTAGTTAAATAACCATAATAGAGAACGTGCTTTACTTGCTCTGTATTTTTGGAAAGAAAACTGACTAAAATATGGAGAGAAATTGAATTGAACTATATTTCTTTCATGTTGTTAACACTAATTTAAGGTTGGAATATTTAGCTTTTCTTGTATCATTTCTTTTATGATTCTATTTGATCACATCAAGACATATTCACCACTTTCCCTTTCATCCAAAAAAGGATGCATTATTACTATTTGCAATATGTTTTCTAAACTTATAAGACCTAGTATTGGTCAAAAAAAGAAAGACCTAGTATTTGGTTTAGTTTATTTAAATTCAATTCTAAATTTTGTCTTTTAATCTCTAGTGAGCTTAGTTCTACTAAATTTAGTTCAATAACAATTATTTTAGTTCATGATCAATTTCAAACACTTTGGTTCACGATCTTTTTGTATAACTATATCACATTACTTCTTTACCCGAGGAAAAAAGAACTATGTCAGATTACCAACATGCATAATTTTTTTATTTTATTTTTCTCTAGTTACATTGATCACCTTGGTTTTTAATTTAGGATTTGACCTACAACTATGTATGGTAGTTCTAAACAAAAAAATTGTTTGATAACAAACTTGTCTAATCACATTTTTCACCCAATTCTACTGCTAATTAACAATCTATCGTTCTCCGACTAAATCACATTAGCTGATTAAAGCAGCTAACTAATCTAACTAGTCAAATCCAGCAACTAGTTAAAGCTAGGTGCCAAAAACAAGCCATTAAAAAAAGAGTAAAATTTCTGTGAACCGGTTTCATATATGAGATTGGTTTAGAAAGAGGTCATTATTGTGTAGTTGAGGGATCATTAATACCCAGTCTCATATATGAAACAGATTTTTTTCCTCAAAAACAATGAAATTAAAATCACAACAAAAAATAAAAAAATAAAAATTGTTTGGGAGCTTGAAGGAAAGTATATGGAAATCTTACCAAACCAAACTCAAGCCCAAAGAGCACCCAACCAAACCCAAATCCAAACCGAACTCACATAATTAGTTGTGACTTGTGACCAAGTCTGCTAGTGTATTTGTTTTGCGCCCATTTATTTCCCCTTTGAACCTCTCTCAATCACATTCACTTACCCCCTTCTTGTTTGGTTTTCCTCTTGCTCGTTATCCATCACTCTTTCAGTCTTTGTCTTCTCTTCTCATTCCTCACCTTTCTTCACAACATAACCCATCTCCACTCCATTCTCTCTCCCCACACGCAACACATAGCAAAACCCAACACAACCCAGCTCAGTATTTCTCAACCTTTTAAAAATTCACATGCATTATCTAGTATTATTCTCTACTTTGTAAGTCTTCACATTTTCTTTTTCTCCTCCTTTTGTTTATATACCATCCATTACATAAACTAAACTATGCTAGCTATCTCTTATGTCTTTGTTTCTTTCGTTTAATGTAGAAAAGAAAAGAACTTTATGATGAATTGTCATTGTTTTTTACTTTTATTGTTGTTTTAATTTCTGGGTTTCTCTTACTTTCTTTGGGTGTTGTTTGTTTGTTATGTTGGCATGTTTAATTGACACCAGGAAAGTTATACTGAGAAATGTGGAGCTTATAGAATGCCTGCCACATAGTCTTATTTGTATTTTATTTCTGAATTGTAGAGTTTTGCTACTGTGATAGTATTAGTAATATTTAATTGAATTTAATCAAAGTTTCAATCTTTATTGGAACTACATTGCTGTTGTGGTGTCTATTATTAGAATCTTTGTTATAAGGTACTGTAGTATTGGTTTTGTGGGAGTATGAGTTTAGGAAGTCTAGATAAGAAATTTATAAATATTGGGTATTTGTGAATCTGTACATGGCATGGTACCCTACATTGCCTTTTATATTAGGCCTAATCTCCAAACAAACAAACAAAAAATAAGATAAAAGCCCAATATTTACTTATCTAAATACAAAGGGGGTGTACGGTGCCTAGGTATACCCGGGTGTAAGATGTAAATTGCCATATTTGTGTGAATTACTATACAGAAAAGGAATGAATTAGTACTTTTCCTCTTTGCTAAAGCCTAAATATTGCCTAGCTTAGAATGCCATGTGTCTTGGTAGGTAGTAGTACAGCCCTTCCATTTGTGCTGTGTTCGGTTTTACCGTGAGATAGCAGTTCTCTAAAGCTATATAGAATTCCGAGGTGTGAGCAGTTTTCCAAAGATGCATGCTTTGTGTGAGCAGAACCCCGTGATACCTTTGTATTCGAGGGCTTTAGATGAGTGTAGAGGAGTGAACTTTGTTGAGTAATTAAAGATAAGATGCATCAGTGCATGTGCCCTTTAGGGTTGTCCCTTGGCTCTTAGTCTTTAGATTGTACTGAAGTATACTCAGGTGTTCCTTTGCAGTCCTTCAATATTTTTTCTTTATTTTTCATGGACTTGGATTTAATCAAGTATCGATTATAATTGTTTGTCATATATGTCTGCTTTTGTTACTTGCTCTTTATTTTTTGGAATAGGTTGATGCCTTAGAACAAGAAATTCTTGAGCTTTTCTTGTGGTCTGAACTATGGCTATGGACCTGATTTAAGTTTCATGTCATCTGTGCAGTGTTGAAGCGCATTGATTTAAGTAAGAAGTTTCATGTACTGTTTTCAGGACTGGTGACTGGTGAGCGACATAATAAAGAAGAAAATAAAGCTAGCAAAAGACTTTGGTAGACCTTTTGTATGCATATATTGGACTACTAGATTAAAGCACAACTTAGGAAAGTTGGCTTTAACAATCAATTTTCCCATCAAGGTACTCTTAAGGGCTGATGTGGCAACTGCCCATTTCAGTCCGAATATGGTATTTCTGCCGAAAAAGGAGATGGCAGTGTCATGTCAGACGAAGATGAAAGAAACGCATGATCTTCTCATTACTGATATTCCTGGATGTGAAACACCTGAAGAAAAGAAACTATCCCCCACCAAGAAACGAAAACGACGAAAACGTCGAGGGACGCGCTCTAAAAGAAACCCCTCCCCGGACGAGCCTAAGCAAAATGATTCTTTACCAGAGGTTGATGCACCAGGTAAAGGTTTTAAGAAAGTTTTTGATTCAGAGCAGCTGATTACGGTGTTATGCTCAAAACCTAAAGCCAAGATAAAGATTAAATCAGATAAATGTGGACGGAATTTACCTGCTATGAAACCTTGTCCTGGTGTTTCTATTTCTAAGAAGAATACTGGCAGTGACAATAGCGCAAATTCTTCCTCTGCAAAAGCTTCATCTGCGCTTGTGACAAAACGACGAAAATGTCGAAGGAAGCGCTCTAAGAGAAACCCTTCCCAGGACGAGCCCAAGCAATATAGTTCTTTGTCAGAGCTTGATGCACCAGATCAAGGATTTAGGAAAGTCTCTGATTCAGAGCAGCTGGTTACGATGTTATGCCCAAAACCTAAAGCCAACCAAAAGACGAAACGAGATAAATGTGGACGAGATGTTCCTGCTTTGAAACCTTATCCTGGTGTTTCTATTTCTAAGAAGAATACTGGCAGTGACAATAACTCAAATTCTTCCTCTGCAAAAGCTTTATCTGATCTTATGAGTAAACGACAAAAACGTCGAAGGAAGCGCTCTAAGCGAAACCCTCCCCAGGACGAGCCCAAGCAAAATAGCTCTTTAACCGAATCAGATCAGCTGATTACAATGTTATGCTCAAAACCTAAAGCCAACCAAGAGATTAAACCAGATAAATTTGGACGAGATTTTCTTGATTTGAAACCTTGTCCTGGTGTTTCTGTTTCTAAGAAGAATACTGGCAGTGACAACAGCACAAATTCTTCCTCTGCAAAAGCTTTATCTGACCTCATGACAGTTTTAGAGAGTCTGCCTAAATCAACCGGTGGGTGTCCCTCTCTTAAGGTAAAGAAGACGTCAGTGCGTGGAAGTTCCGGGGCACAAGAGACTTCAATATCCAAAATGACAATTGATGATCCCATTTCATTTGCTGATATCAGTGGAAGAAGCAACCTTTTGAATTTGTTGAATTTTCTCCCACTAAAACGTCCTGTTTACTCAAGAAAAAAACTCCTTGTACTTGATATCAATGGGATACTGGCAGATATTGTTTATCCTGCCCCAAAATCATACAGGCCAGACCATAAGATTGCAGGACGGGCAGGTAATTTAGTCTATTTCACTGCTTTTGTCTATCATAAGCTTGAGATACCTGAAAATAATTTATACTACTTTTTGTGTGCAGTGTTCACTCGACCTTTTTGTTCCGATTTCTTGGACTTCTGTTTTGAAAGATTTGATGTGGCTATCTGGTCATCAAGGTCAAGGTAAATTTGTTCAGTTGATTATTGTACTTTCTCTTCCAGCTTCCTTCTTTCTAGATAGAGCATCTTTGGGTTGCCTTGTATCGCATTTGCATTTGTTTGTTTGTCTTTTTTTTTCCCCCTTCTCTGGCTATGACTATTGTGTTTACTGATGACTTCTTCTATGTGCAGGAAAATTATTGATAAAGTGGTTGAATACTTGATGGGAGATAGAAAAGATAAATTACTTTTTTGCTGGGTACGTGTTGTTTTTCTTCTAATTGCATTGGATTGAGTTAACAAGGAAACCCGCACTGCTTGGAATAAAACTTCACATCTTCTTCACCCCTACCAATTCAGTTGTCTAGTACTCTTTTGCTATAGTAGGTGTGAAAGAATTGGTGCTCCCTGGGTTTCATAATCTTCTTCCCTCTTCCCTTTTATGTGTGTTTCTTAACATTATTCCCATTTCCATTTTTTTTTTGGGTGTAATAGACCATTATACTTGTTGATCAGTGTCTGTCATATGTTATGGAAACCATCTATCACGAGAATTTGATGAATGGTCCGTTGAGCATTTCATTTTTGTCTAGGAGTCCAAAGGTTCTTTTTAAGGCATGGTTTTTCGTTCATGTTGTTCCTTCTTTGCTACTAGAAAAGGTTATGCATCTCAATTTGCTACTAGAAAGATTATTTGTCTAGTCTGTCTCTTGGCCATTGGTTGTGAATTTTCGCTTTGTTTAAAAAGCCGGTCTCGGTCTAGGCTCTGGCCTATGCATCTTAGACTAGCCCTAGATGCACCTAGGCCAAAATGGTATTAGTTAGGCAAAGCCTAGATACCCATGTTATCTAAAAAGGAAAAAAAAAATAGCTTATGTTTTTCCTTGTTTGTTTGCAAAAAATTAGTAGCTATTCTTGTTACTTGGGGGAACAATTTCCCGTACAATGTTACTGACCAAGCAATGATCACAGTTCCACCCACTCTTGTCTGATGAACTCCCAATTTTTCCTTAATAAAGTCTGTTTCTTCCCC